>CALSFV010000353.1:0-299829 GCA_943737045.1 Parapristionchus giblindavisi
TGAATTGATTTTTTGATCTTTGATCTTTGATCTTTGATCTTTGATTTTTGATCTTTGATCTTTAGTCTCTGATCTTTGGTCTTTGGAAGTTAGGCAAGACGGTACCTGTATCATTCATAGTTTTAGGAGAAATACGACCGAAGGCCCATAATATCCGAGTAAAGAATACACTACTATTCCGCACTTGTCCTTATCTTCCTGACATATCTGGCAAGATCTCTTGTTCTCTCTCCCTCTCCCTCTCCCTCTTCCTCTTTTCCTCCTCCCTCTCCCTCTTCCCTCCGTCTTCCTCTCACTCTCCTCCCTCTCCCTCTACCTCTCTCCTCCCCTCCCTCTCAAGTTATGCCAAAAGCGATTAATCATCTCAAGTCTTCTAGTGTATCTGTTGCCAATCTACTACTATTACTATTTCTTTTATCTTCAAAGTTCATCATATGAATCATTACTAGTTTGGGCTATTAATTTTACTCTCTGCTCTGACAATGCTCTCTAGCAGACAAGGAAAGCGAGAGAGAATTGGCGAGTTGCAAATTAGCTAGAGGTGAGTCATTAAAATCCTGGTGTTTTAGTGTTACAGCCTTCGGATATTCTCCATCGCTGAACTTTTCTGTTCAATAAATCTAACATACTTTCCATACTCTAGCTATTTTCTTCGGGAGGATCATTCTGAGAGAGTATTTCAGTGGTTAGCGTTCGTCCCTCGTCCATGAAAGATGTCGTAGTTAGCAGTAGAGTGAGATATAGATGATTGAAACTTATCCTGTACAGGTTGAAGGCTTTTTCACTGTATCTAAGCTTGCTTAATTCGTCCTTCGAAACTGAGAAGCTCATCCATCAAAGTATGATCTGATCAAAATGGAGAGAATATGGAGAGGGAGAGGGAGAAAGGGAGAGGGAGAGGTAGATGGATAAACTTGGGGACATATCAGATCTATTCACCCCTAGGTGTCAATGCTTTCACTTCTCATTACGATTTGTCTCAATCATTATCCCTCACGTTTGTATTCTTATACTGTTGTCTTTCTTAGTTTTGGTTATTTTTTGTTTACTCACAATATTGTCCGACGATCAGCATAGAAACTCTCTCTCCCTGACTTTTAATTAAAGTGGTTTGAATCCGAATATTGTGGAGTACTCTCAAAAGTCGCAAAAAGAAAAAAATTCTCATCGTTTCACACACTCTCTCGTTCATTTTCCTTTCTTTTCGTGACTGTTCAAATCAATGTTCATCCACTCATTACACCAATGTATGTACTGAGTCACTCCTCAAAGCGAGGTAACCAATCTGTCAACAGTTTCTTCATACCACTCTGTCTCTCACAGACAAATGTTCACTATACCCTTCCGTATCCTTCATGGGCGGTCGTGTTCTTTCTGGAGCCTGACCACACATTTTCTATACACTCATGCTCCATTGTTTTTTTTAACCAAAAAGGGGGGTATATTGTGTATTTACAACGATTTTACTATGTCTATTCATAGAATTAATCAAATCTCGGTCATTTCAGAGCTACCCACAACATATCAATGTCATTATAATCCCAGATACGGTGAGGAAGAGGGAGAAGGAGAGGGAGAGGGAGAGGGAGAGGGAGAGGGAGAGGGAGAGGGAGAGGGAGAAGAATAGGATAATCTTTTTAGTCCTTCAGTATGCTTCTAGTAATGCCCACCGTTATGCAATCGGGTTTTAGTCTCTTTATTCAACTTTTACTCAAATGAAAGTTTTGCAACAAACACTTTGCTTCTAGTGAAAGAAGATTAGAACTTCGAGAAAGATCCCAAGCTAATATGAAAATCTCCGCTTTGACAATGCTGTCTCGTAGACAACGAAGACGAGACAGTATTGTCAGAGCGGAGAGTTTCTAATAAACTCGTGATGCGCCTTTAAACAAAACAAATTAAGAAATTCGTGCAAAATTTTTTAGAACCTACTCATATTATGAAATATTCGTATAACATTCAATTGATTGTCGATGGTGAAGAGGTAGTTTGAGGTGAATGAGAGTTATACCTATCATTTTGTTTTTATATATACATCAATTATCGTGACACTTCAGTACTTCCTCATTTTTTTCAAGCACACATCTAATTTGAAACGCTCTGCTCTCGCAGTGCTCTTTCGTTTATATTGTTTACGAGAAAATGTGGCCAGAGCGGAGAGTATAGAATAAGCTTGGGGTGTGCCTTTAATGGATTTCCTCTGGTTTTCGTGTCTGGTTCTATATAGTTACGTATCTGTCACGAATCCGACTCTATTCTAAATCTGCGATATCTCTCTCACCATATCTCCCTCCCTCTCCTTTTTCTGCCATCCCTCTCCCTCTCCCTCTCCCTCTCCCTCTCCCTCTCGCAACTCTAAATAATTACTGGGATTCACTTCATCGTCTCAACATTTTCATTTCTTTCCTAACTTCGACCAAATGTTTATAAACGTAATAATCCCTTCTCACACATACCAAACTTCTCGCTTTTTGACTAAACATCCCCTACGGTCCCAAGTTCTTTTTTCGGTCTCTTCACTTTATTGGCTCTAAATCATGATGATTTTCCTGTTTTGTGTCGATTCTAAATAGTCATTCCACAGTACTTCACAATGACTCTTGACTAACCATTGGAGTACTATTCAGTAGTCTCTCTCTCTCCCTCTCTCTCTTCCTCTCTCTCTCTCTCTCTCTCTCTCTCTCTCTCTCTCTCTCTCTCTCCTCCTCCTCTAACCGATTAGGAACGACGTTCACTATTTTATGATCATAATCGCTCTTTTCCAATGACTCTTATGGTTAAATATTTAATAAATAATATATTTAAATGGTTAAATATTTAAACAATTGCTAGAACATTACGGTCTTCTTGAATTTTCTTAAGTTCTTTGACGAAATATTTCAAATGAACACCTCAACTATTTCATTCTCTCTCCATCTCCAATAGTCTCTCAATCCATCCACTCAAATCTTTCTCTCTCGTCTTCCATTCGTGTTGCAATGACCACTTGAACGTTTATTAATCATACGATTAGTCAATACAATATTGTTGAATTGTATAAATTAGAAAGTGAATGGTAATACAATATGGGTTGTTTAAAAAAAAATTTCTTATAAGAGAAAATATGTATTATATTACATCTAAAACGATCCAGTGTTTCTCCCTGATCCTAGATACTGGACCTGTGTGGGTTTGAAAAAAATTTAGTTACAAAAACGTGACGCTCTTTACTATTTCTTTGTTCTCTATCAATACTCGAGTATGAATTGATAGATCATTCGATTTAATATTTTGTTGTAGAATGGCTTCCAATGTAACGATATAGTCACAATCATTGCTTAATCATAATTGTCTTGAAACCTAACTCTATTCACTATTTGTTCTCATGTTTCATTGTCATATTTCCATGTTTCTCTTCCTCGATGATTCTATATTTGCCCAATGACTTAATGAATCTATCATTCAGATCGTCCAATCTTTGTTTATAATGAAATGACAAGAATGATCATCTACTTATCAGTCCCTCTTCTTCTTCTTCTCATAGGAGATGTACCCATCATGGAAGCTATGCAAGGTAGACAAATATCAAGGGATCTTGATAACAGGATTCTAGATTAAAGGGAGCATTTGTTCTAAAGTTGCGAAAAGAAAGGAAATCTTAGAAGACTCTCATCGTTTTACACACACTCTCGTCAATTTTTCTTTTCCTTTTGAACATCGCGTGAAAAGATTACTGTTCCGACCTATCATGGCTTTAGAACGGATAATGAGTGGAGAAGATAATTTCATGTTACTTTTTTTCATAGACATCGTTCTCGAATTCATTACAGTAATATCATATAAAAATGTACAAATATGGGTTTTCGTGCACATTAATGGTAAAAAAAGATAATGATATTTAAATAAATTGTGCTTTATGGTGTTTCGGCCGCGGCGTCATTGTGTATCTGTCAGTCAATGTTGATATTTGACCGATATCCAGGAAAAAAGAGTACAAAAAGATTGTAATTGATAGGTTACTCTTTTGAATTCAAAAGCAATCTGGAATCTTTTCTCCCTCTCTCCCTCTCCTTCTCTCTCCCTCTCCCTTTCTTTCACTCTCTCCCTCTCTCCCTCTTCTTCCCTCCCTCTCCCTCTCCCTCTCTCCCTCTCCCTCTTCCTCTCTCTCACTCATCGGACGGCCGGGGACAAATTTAATTGTCGCTCGTCGCTCATTGAAATAGTGTGCATTATATTGAGATGAAAGAGATTTCATCGTACGATAGAAAAGAGAAGAAAAAGAGAATCTCAATCGTTTTCATACAAAAAACGAAGAGACCTGTACTGTATTCCACTTTTATAGGAATTGTGCCTAGTTGAGTTTGGCTAATACCAAATACACGGTGGATTACCACTACTTAAATACTATTAAAAAACTTCTCGAGTTCCTACTCCATCCAATGAAAACCTCTTTGAAATTCTGAAAAGATCTTAGAGGACATTTGATCGGACAGAAAATGGCTGGGTTTGGAGGTGTAATGGTCAGTTAGATTGTCTTGTAGAATAAATGATAGGTCGTCAATAAGAAAAAAAGGAAAGAAATACGATTGAGTGAATGACCTTTTGTGTCGATTGGTTTAAATGATTTGTTATATGGATTGAGAAGGGACTCAAGGTAGGACGAGAATGATGAAGAGGTTAGAGAGAGATAATGAAATGAATGAATAACGCTATTTTTTATAGTCGATCCCGGAAGCAATTCTTTTTTCCCAACATTTTCTACCACGAGGCATTCAATTTGCATATGTAATATTAATATTTATTGTTAAATTTTAAACCAATGGAAGCTTACGAAAATCGTTATGGTATTTATTCTTTTAGTATTTTCTCACTTGAGCGAATCAATTAATCTGATCTTAACTATATCCCCTATAATATGTCCATTCTGATGATCTCCAAGTGTGATCTCTTCTCTCATATGAATGACGCTATCAACACGATCAATCGACATTAAATGACATTCGAGATTTGTCGAGATTTCAATCATACGAGAGTGTCTGAGTCGTTATGTAATTAGAAGTGGATTTGATGATATTTTTATGACAGTCATCCAACAGTCTGCACTGTCTAACATAGGTACTCTACCATTGACGAACCAAAGTGAAGATAAATCAGATATGTTAATTCAACCAATTTTATGACATTTATATGTCAGTCATTGTTGTCATTTATATAAATTGACATATATTAGGACCGTTTAATTGATAAGGAGTATATGTAATGTCGCAGTATAGTCATAGAAGTTTAGAGTAGTTCATCGCGTGCCATATCCATTGCCATAGTCCATATATGATATAATCTATCCAGATTTAGTCATAATCTAAGATGGTTCATTAGCGCACTTCGGATGCCTTTCATGTGGAAAGAAGTGAAGAGGGAGTGAGGAGAGAGGGAGAGAAAAGGAGAGGGAGAGGGAGAGAAAAGGAGAGGGAGAGTTCTAAGAGTCTTGCTCATTAGCTTGTCATAATCATATCCGCCATAATCTGGTCTATTATAGTTTTATATTGATGAGGAAAAAGATCATGATATGAGAGAGATTCCGATTGATCCAATAATGAGTGGAAACACTAGAAACTGTAGTTATTTGAGACATCCAAAAGTGATCTGTCAAATCCTTGACAGTTTAAATGGCAATAAAATCTATTAGACTTTTTGCGAAAAACGGTACCTATTTATGAGTCGGTAAAAAACCCTAAAAACCCTACAGTCTATTTGTTCGCTAAACGTTTTCGTTTGCAGAGAACAAAGAACTACACACCAGTACACAGTTTGTAAAAAGCATCAACAACACCCAAAAATATGTAAAACTAGAAACTCTGGACACTCTCTTTCTCAAACAAAGAAAGTGAGACAGCGAAGAGGTTCAAATAAACTCATTTCACTTTATCGATATTATTCATTCAGATATTCGATATCGTGATTCTCGAGCGACTCGAATGTCTGTGGTTGATTTCTGGAAGAATGAAACAATGGGAGATGGACTCAATCTGAGAGTTGTTCATGGAGTCAATAGTTGGCCTGCACTCGTCGAACAACTTCAAGGTTACAGATTTTATCATGTTTATTTTAGTTTTATTTTTTTTATCAAGAGTAGCAAATTAGTAGTCAAGAGTAGTGAAACAGTGTTGGCACAGTTATGTTTTACAAAAGAAAACAAAGCCAGATTGTAAATGAAGAAAAAGTTTCAAAAATTATTTGTCGTTTCTAGTCGTTGGCAAACTGTAAAATGGAAACATGAAGTAAAATTAGATCCTGTGGATCATATTTTACTTCCAGCTACCTTGCGGATATTTCACTCTGTGGTACCCCCTCAAGGAGGGGAAATCCAGTCAATATGGGATGTTTTATGTAGTGTATCACTCTTCCAGGACTCATTGATATCTCTCGAAATGAGTCCATAATAGCTTTATGAGCTTCTTACACAGTCTATAGCTCATTTGGAATAGTGTGAGGCCGTGAATAGTCCCTCCCTCTCCTTATATCCCTCTGCCTCTCTCTCCCTGTCCCTCTATCCTTCTCCCTCTGCCTAGGTCAACAGGCCCGAGGGGGGGGGTGGTAGAGGTCGAATAAACGATGGCTGATTTATGTGCAAGGTGATTTTATCGAGAAAGGTGTCTGGATGAATGAATGAGATTAGAAGAATGAGAAGAGGGATCGATGGATGGAATTATGAGATTGTTGTATTGACATAGAGAAATCTCAGGAGTTAATGGTGTTTTCACTTTCACAATCAAGACTTACTTGAGGAATATTGCGCTATATTTATAATTGTTTTTATATATATTAGTCTACCTTATATTTTGCGACGGACATCCTTTATGTCATTCTTCTTAATGTCACGCATTACTTGATGGAAAAAAGAATAAGAAAAAGAATGAGAATGTTATGACATTGCGTAAAAGTTAGCAATCGACAATATTTCAGATCCATTTCTGAACAAATCAATGCTATTGGAGGGCGATGTCTTCCTTCAGAATCATAGACGACCACGACACAGGTACTACTATTGTTGATCTATTGATTTTCAATCTTTGATCTTTAATCTTTGATCTTTGATCTTTGATCCCTCTCTAGGGCCATCCCAGTGATGTCTACAAATGCGCGTGCAGCAGATAGAATGACATTCAAGGAATGGTTGAGGGAAGTGGCGACGCTGAGAAAAGGTGAAAATTGATCTTTGATCTTTGATTTTTTGGTTATGTGGCTTCGGTCTTTGGTTTAATATTGGTGCAACTTCATCTGAGTTATCATTGATACCTTTCACATTTGGAATAAGTTTCATTGTCATCTAAAGAGAGCTAATTTATAAACATCAGAATGATTACTGATATGATGCTGCTCTTTGATCTCTCAATATATTTGTCCTAAATCGATAAATGGAAGTGTAGACCATCTGTCACCATCTCCTCTTAGTACTCTCAACAAACTTCTTTCTTGTCATAATCCATCAAAACACGAGCGGTACGCCTTTTACAACGTGGACACACTGTACCTCTATCCATATCTGATCTCTCCCTCTCCCTTTTCTTCTCCCTCTTCTTCTAAGTTGTTCAATATACAACAGGTGCAACTGTTCATCATTATCTTCATTCATCTGTTCATATACAATCTATCAATGAATGTCCTTAGACTATTGACAACTAGAGGGTAATGAAACAAAAGAAAAGACATATCATCTGGTGTTCAAAAGATAAAGAAAAGAATGCGAGAACTAATTTGAAACTGTCCGCTCTGACCATGGTTTCTCGCTTTCTTTGTTTACGAGAGAGAGAGTGTGGTCGGAGCGGAGAGTAAAAAAAATCAAGGCGTGAATTTAGAACTATTGCTATCACAATCAAAGCCCATTTAAATCATTTTGTATTTCAGCAATAAAGATCAACTTCCGTTCAACAGATGTTGTCCATCCCGTATTGGAATATCTTCATTCTGCTCAATTTGATCCTCAATCTCCCGTTCTCGATTATCCGTTGATTCTTCATGCTGATGTGTTCAGATCACCTACCAGTCAGGAGGTAAATTTGATCTTTGATCTCGGTGTCTGAATGTTGGTTGCAACAATGCAGCTCGTGCTGCAGGTGCTGCACAGTGAACAGTGAAATTATTTCTCAATATTTATGAGTTCTCATTGTAGCCTCCAGTGGATCCGTCTGTGTTCGTTGAGTCAACAGAATCACTCTTTCCTGATGCCACTCTATCCCTTGGATGGACCAAACAGGCCAATTTCAGTGATATTGATGATAAACACAAAAGGTATAACGAGTTTTATATTGAAATTGATCTATAAATTCTGAATAATAAGGAATAAAGACGAATTACACATGAGAGTTGAGTTAGGTTTCACGCACAAATCATATTTTATTTTATTTTCCACTTTCCCAATATGCCAACGGTTCGATTCCTATACAACACATTTATCTTATTTATCATTCATTCATTCATTTATAGCCCGGTTCCACGTTCCTATTATTATGTAGTTTGGAATGAAATATATCTCATATGAATCATCATTTTTTATTTGAATCATCCTTTATGTCATTATTTTCCTGTTATGATGGAATAAAGAATAAGAATCATATTCAGGATAACATGGCGTCAGCTAATGCACATTCTCGAGCATGTAGCTCGTCTCGATCAACCAGTGATGTTATCTGTTAGATTGACTGTGGTAAGTATCTTTCTTATGAGTTTCTATCCTTAATTGGTGGATCTGATTAATGTATTGTTGCTTCGCAAAATTTTTTAAAGTGACACCCTAAGCTAATTTGAAACTCTTCGTTCTAGCCGCACTCTCGATTTCTTTATCCACGAGATAGTACTGCAAATGCGGAGAGTAAAATTTAACTTTTTTTTTCAAAACAGTTCCACGGTGATTTCCTGTTGCATGTTCAGAATTAGTTCTTTGGTGCGAACTGATTTTTTTTGATATGGCCGATAGTATTATACAAAGTGCTTTGATATTATACAAAATAGTATATTTTCTACTATGACGCTGTCCTTCATTACTTGATCAGTTTATTGAAACAGTATTAATTTATAGGCGGCCAATTCGAAGGAACAACTATTGTGGTTATTAGGAATGGATAAACAGATATCATTGTTGATATGGAGTGATGAACACGATCAGGTTGCCTTTATTGTCCATTAATTTAATTTATGTCACAATTTTCATTTTATTTAATATAATAAATAAAATAAATATTTGTAGGTAGAAGATTGGACACCGATCTTTGATCTTCGTCGAATGGCCACAAAGAATCGAGTATTATATGATCTACTCGAAGCTCATCGTCATACACTTCAAAGTGTTTCTAATGAACCTATTCCAGTATGTAGTCAAATATTATTTAAATATTTAATAATTTAATTATTTTTAATTATCAATATTCTTTATTGCAGGTCCCACCGTCCTTCGTTCCATCTGCATGGCGATCGGTTGTTTTCACATCTGCATCATCTGGTAATTAATACATCTGTACTACCCCCAAGCCTACACATATCGCATAGCGTCGGTATCGCCGCGTTCAGAAAATTGAAGCCCTTTAGTTAAAGTTATTTGAAGCGGACGTAGAGGAATTCAAAAGAGACAACTGTGAATAATTATGAATAATTGAAAGAATTATGTTGTTGTGCATTATCTTCAATCTATCTCAAATATATCAACAACAAATCTCCTTTATAGATCTCTCAACCGTGGTAATGTCAGAACGAGGTCCAGCCTTTCTCGGTCGTCCCACTGCTCTTCTCCTATCACATTCACCTCCACCATCATATCCAGGAGAACAATCGATAACTGGAAGGGTCAGATAATCTACCAATTGAAATGAATCAAAGAATTCCTCTTCATGTCCTTCTTTAGTCCTTTATGTAGAAGACAGACGGATATATCATTGAAAGTTGTTTGAATAGTTCGGTTTGTAGGTCCATTTTCTTCCAAAACGAGCCCGTCGAAGTGTTTCCATCGATGAAGAATCGGGAGTGGTCATCTATCTAATCGATAAACTCCATGATCTACAATCACCAGCGATTGATAATGCTATCGAGGTACTGTGAAATGATAGGATTAATCGATTAATCAATCGATAATTTCAGGTTTACATCGGCTATGATGGAAGAGTTTCGATTGAGCAAAAGAAGAATAGACAAAAGAAAAAGAATAGTGCGGAAATGTACAATTATGAAAGCAAGGTAATAATGATGATAATTTTATAGAAAATAGGGTAGATATTTTTCTTTTTTTCGATCGAATTCCTTAAACAATATCCATTTTGAACTATTTCTGAGGAGCATAGTTGATCATTGATCTTTGATCTTTGTCCAGGCGATCGGTCAAGCCGCCCACTCTCATTGTTACGATTTCCGCGTGACTGACAGCGGATGGCGAGTATCGGCAGAGGTATGTAGTTTGATCTTTGATCTGCGATATCTGATCTTTGATCTTTCAGGTGAAGCCTGTTCCATGTCAAGTTGATCCATCATCAAAAGATCATCGATCATTGATAGAAGGAAAGATGAAAGAGTGGAAGGGATATATGGGAATGGACGAAGAAGAACCACCATCCACATATATCACACTCGATACACCGTTACAGAAGTAAGTATTATTATTTAATGGACACGCAGAGCTAATTTGACTCTTCGCACGATCTCCTGCAGGCAAAAATCGAGAGAGTATGGTCAGAGCAGAGAGTAAAATTATCTCATGCGTGCTTTTAATATTAAATCGAAGACTAATCGATAAAAATGAATTATATTAGGAGAAAGAGCTATTAAATGAAATGTTTGGGTATTAGCTTTTTTGCACCATTTCATTACTTTGACGAATGATATGTTCAGAAGTCGAAGTCTACGGTCTGTTGCCGTGGCAAAGAAAGGAGATCCGAGTATCGATTTCTTACTGGAACGACTAGATCATTCTTCGGCATCTTCTATTCAATCAATATTAATCTCTATTTTGATAGCCTTCGTTCTTTTATCTCAATAGTAATGCTTTCATTGTTTTACTCGATTCTACCAACATTCCTCATTTTCATATCACCTAGTCTATACCTCCTTTTCCTTTTTGTAACTGCCGTAATACTCTGACTTTCAATATTGTTGAAGTAAAATCTGATCCTATCTAACTATGTAGGATCTGATTTGAGCTTTGGTAAGTTTGAATTGAAGATTACCCACTTTCATCTCTATGCTTCATTCAGGGATTTCACCAATATGAGACTCACGATTCCAATTATTGATTATTCTATTTCGTCATTTGTAGTCTTCCTAATACCGGTATCATTTATTGTAAACTTTGTTGAATTCATAGTGGAATAATTATGAGATTATGCATTGATCTATTTTATTTACTTCATTCATTTATATTTCATCATTTTGATTGTGTTATAACGCCCGGTTGATATCTTGTAAACGAATAAACTTATTGCATTTATTAATTTAAGATCGCGCAAAGCAATTGGAAAATTTATAATATATATATTTTCTTTTGCCCATATTAAGCATATTATTATTAGTTTGTTAATATGAGCGAATATTTTCCAATACTCGATTCCTTATCTCCACAAAATATTTATCAGTGTCTAACAGAGACAATACACGATTAAGAGAGTGCAGAGATAAAAGAGAGTTCAGAGCACACATCTAGAGCAGCCAATGGCTAAATTCTACGCGTTTTGCAATCTTCCTATCATACTTTCGATTACCTTCGGAATAAATAAAAGGTCAATTCGTTCATCCTTCAAACATTTGTGCTTCTTTTCTGAATTTCTTTATTTTCTTTCTTTAATTGTGAACGAAAGATGACCGTTGTTCTTTCAGATCTCTTCAACAGTTTATGAGACATCTTGCACCCCCCCCACTCGGGACTATCGAAAAAATCAAAAATATTTTATTCAATCTTTCATCCATGGCTTTTTTTTCGAGTTGAATCATTGATTAAATCATGTGTTAAATAAATTATAGAGTGATGAATTTCACGGAACTTTTATCTACGTACATGGCCTTCTTCAGCTCTGCATTCATGTTTATGCCACTGTTAGTTTGCAATTCATACTTTTATATTTGGATAGATTCATTGCAATTTCAAACAACTTTATCAATATGTAATATATACAGTACAGCAGAATCCCCCAGTGAAAATGGGCGCCCCGGGTGACCCGGGGCGCCCATGTGGCCCCTCGATTTTTTACGCTTTGAATAATGAATATCAGCCGTTCAAATTGTTTGCGTTGTTTTACTCCAGATATGAGGGTATTTATCAAATAAAGTTTGGATTTATTAAAAGCTTGTCAACTCACTTGTGCTAAAAAAAAGAAATTTTGGAAAGATTTCACTTTGCGATAGAATTTGCCGAGCGTGCGCGAGTTTTGCAAAATTTTTGCGCGGCATTTGCCAAGAATTGATAAAAAATATAATTTTCAATATTTTTTCTCTGGCTACATGATTTCTAAAATTCCAAACTTTCTTTGATAAATACCCTCATATCTGGAGTAAAAGAACGCAAACAATTTGAACGGCTGATATTCATCATTCAAAGCGTAAAAAATCGAGGGGCCAAATGGGCCCATTTTCACTGGGGGATTCTGCTGTACTGTATATATATATATATATATATATATATATATATATATATATATATATATATATATATATATATATATATATATATATATATATATATATATATATATATATATATATAATATGTAATATTGGACATCTGTGGCCGTATGCAAGAATAACGGGAAACCCGTAAAATGTGACGTAATTAGCGTAGGCGGAGGATTTTTGGAAAACACCTCCGCCTACGCTAATGACGTCACATTATCCCGGAAAACGGTTCTTTCATACGGCCACTGGGAAAAATTAAATTCACAACTCGAGCTGATTTTATAGAGATAAATTGTTGCGGAGTTAGCTCCGAGTGTACCTTAAATATAACCGAACACTTGCAGAATTATCGTAAAGAATTGGTATGATCGAAAGAACTCCGAAGGGTTTTGTGTAGAACCGATGCTCATGGCTATGTTTATGTAAGAATATTTCATAATTCAACTTCGTCAAAAAAAATCGATTGATTCGTTCGACCAATCAATAAAAAACATTTGACGTAGTGGCCGAAACACCATAATTCACGATTGCTATTTTAATATGATTAATATTATATTATTTTAACTCTGACGCGCATGCAAACCCATATGTATTTATACTTTTTTTTTATATAGAATTCATTTATTTCAGGATGTCATGCATGGCTCGTCATTCCCTTATGACTGGTGATACACCAACCTTCTATTCAAATATATTTACTTTATCCATGGCTTCATTTTATCTAACAATGTTCGCCATCTATACTGATCACAAGGTTTGAATTACTTTTCATATTTGCAGAGTTTCAGATTGTTCTTACTGAAAAGTGACTGAAAGAAATTGAAGAAGAATTTAAATTGGATCATAACATAGAAAAAAACATAAACTAATATACATTTTTTTTGTTTTGATCACCATGAAGTTTTGTAAACTTATTGCATACAACGCATGTCATGATTTCAGAAGTCTCTCGCCATAAAAGTATCAATTTTGGTTACATTAATCACGTCAGTCCTTCTATACGCATCTGGTCAAGAACATGATGATGTATGATCTTTGATCTTTGATCTTTGATCTTTGTAGTATGTCCTCAAATGTGTTATTCAGGCCGTCGCAACTCTAGCAAAGGCGGTCGCTGTTTCATCGATAGCCATGATAGGAGGACCATTCTTCCAGATTGTATGAAATTTGAACTTTGATTTTCTGATTTTCTGATCTTCTGATCTTTTCCAGAATGACATAATAAGCAGAGGAACAACTGAGCTCGTACCGTTCGGATTTTCATTATTAAAAATCAAAATGATTACTTTACGATCGCTTTTGTGCCTTCTACAAGGAAACTATTACCTCACCGTAAGCTGATATCTTTGATCTTTGATTTTTGCCTGATCTTTGATCTTTCAGTTAGGATCTCTTCCTGGTTTGATACTTGGATATTTCTCCTTTTCTCTCTTCTATTTCTATCCACCCCTAACATGGAAAGTACCTCTAATTGGAACTGGACAAGTGGAAAAGAAGAAGGAACAGTAGTATATAGTTTATGATCTCTATTTGATGTTCATAGTTTATTTGTTCAACTTTCGCAAAAAGTAAGATAAGAGTGTGCTCAAAAAGTAGGAAATATTCTTTTTTATGAAATTTTAAAGCACAACACGAGCTAATTTGAAACTCTCCGTTCTGGCAATGATCTCTCGCTTTCTTTGTCTATGAGAGAGCGACGGAGCGGAAATTAAAATTAACTCGGGGTATGCGTTTAAACAAAGTGTAAATGTGATTTTGAATAAGGGCAATTATTCGCGTGTACTCGTTTTCCTTATTTAAACCTTGAAGCTGCGATAAATAGCTCTAATATTATGATATTCCATAATTGTTCTTTGTTGATGTAAATTCGACACAACATATGCAAACTCAAACGAAACAAATGAGAGGAATATTCACATTGAGGAAATTCAGAGATTCGAGAGAGGCGACTACGATTGTCGGTCAGGATATTTCCTGTAGTTGAGATATTCTGACCGACAATCGTAGTCGCCTCTCTCATGAGATCCTAGCTGAAAGATCAAAGATCAGGCAAAAATCAAAGATCATAGATCAAAGATCAACGATATCAGCATACGGTGGTGTAGTAGTTTCCTTGTAGAAGGCACAAAAGCAATCGTAAAGTCAGCATTTTGATTTGTAAAAGTGAAAATCCGAATGGAACGAGCTCAGTTGTTCCTCAGCTGATTATATCTTTCTGGAAAAGATCAGAGAGCCAAAAAAAGTTCAAAATATGAATGTTCAAAGATCATACAATCTGGAAGAATGTCCCTATTATCATGGCTATCGAATAAACAGCGATCGCCTTTGCCAGAGTTGCGACGGCCAGAATAGAAAGCACATTTTACGAAATAGTAATTAAATCAAAGATCACACATCATCATGATCTTTGATTAAGCGTAAGCTTAACTGTAATAGTAATAGTTTGCGTAGTGTTGTTATTATAGATGGTAGTATATTAGTTTCTTTCTTGACAAGCCCTCTGATTTTTTCTCTTTATTTCTCATCTGTCCAAACTCATCCCCAAAGTGCCCCATTACCGCTTCTATTGATATAAGAGGCCTTAGAATAAGAAAGTGGCGTAGAATGAAAAAATCATGATTTGTGCCAATTCTGACGACGTCGAATGTGACAGAAGGTGACTGACAATGTCGACGTGTTCATTGTTGGCATTTCTATAAAGCTGTCTGTTTGCCAAATATGCAAAGTGTTTTATTGGCTCGTGAAATGCTAACCAAATTATAAAGCTTCATTATTGGCATTTGGTAAAATACAATCGATGGACAAAAACGAAGACTGAAACATTGGCACAGAGGGTGAGAACAGATAATTGACAATAGTGACGGGATCATAATTGGCAGACAAAAGTTCAACTAGATTATTTGAAAGATGCCAAAGTTGCAGCCGTCAATATTGGCGATATTCTCAAAATGTCGTTTCGCCAATATATTCGAAGTCGTAATTGGCATTTTTCGGAAAATTTAATCATGCCAATAAAGCAATGATCGAATTAGGCAAGGTCAGGAAAATTCGGAAATGCCATTTTTGATGGCGTCATTATTGGCAAGAAAGGCTTCACTCAGATTGTGCCAACTTTGACGCCGTCATTATTGGGCCAAAAATGACGCCGTCATTATTGGCCCAATTATGACGCCGTCATTATTGGCAGAAAGGCTTCACTCAGATTTTGCCAACATTGACGCCGTCATTATTGGCAGAAAGGCTTCACTCAGATTTTGCCAACATTGACGCCGTCATTATTGGGCCAAAAATGACGCCGTCATTATTGGCCCAATTATGACGCCGTCATTATTGGCAGAAAGGCTTCATTCAGATTTTGCCAACATTGACGCCGTCATTATTGGCAGAAAGGCTTCACTCAGATTTTGCCAACATTGACGCCGTCATTATTGGGCCAAATTTGACGCCGTCATTATTGGCCCAATAATGACGGCGTCATTATTGGCAACTTTGACTACTATTAATGATTAAAATCTAAAAGGCAACAATTTAGCGTAGAGATATTGCACGTGGTCTACGTGAGCAGGAAAGAGTGGAGAGATGGTAGGGATGAAATAGAAGTATGGGATGATAAAAAATCAATAATATATGATACAGTAAGACAACATCCAATCGTGACTAAGGTAGTAAACAAGTAAGTGTGAAGTAGGACAGACAAGGTGGAGATCAATAAAATATTATACTGTACAAGGGTGCATTTGAACGGCGAGCTCGCTTCATTGAACGTTGAAGTCGCGGACTTATGTCTGGTGGGCGGCCGTGATGACCGGCTGGTCCTGAAACGAAAAAAACGTTTGATTACTGTAGCCAACTAATCGATATTTCAATCAAGTACACTCGCTTAAAGAAGGGAACCCATTTTTCGTAACTAAACTGGTCAGGTTAAAGATCACATCTTCCAGAATACAAAAACAATGTTTCAGAATACCGTAATCCAAGCTCAAAGTTCGTTGATGTACCAAGGAAACACAAGGGAATGAACGATTTTTAATATTTGAAATAAAATATATCGAAAATTGCAAACGGGAATCGAACTCGCGTGGCATGGTTACTAGCACTGACTACTAACCGCTGAGCTATATGGGTGACACTTTCAGCCTCGCGAATCTAATAGAGAATAGAATTCCACATCGTTGATCCCACGTTCTTCATTATAATATCCATACATTTTTGGTGCCCTCACCGAATTGTTTTTATATAGTTGGTCGATTTAGAAAAATGGTTATTTTTCGCAAAAATTGTACACATATCTTTCACATAAAAATGAGCATTATATAGTGGGTCAACCCTGAAAATGCGCCGTATATCACGGATCTCCAGTAAGAATGAAAGAAGCCAACCGACAGTTTTAAATTTTATATCACCGATTTGGATGAAACTTGTTTGATTAATCGTAATGAGGGAAATGAGAAGGCTTAGGCACTTGATTTCGCCAAATTTGCATTTCTATCGATTTTTTGATCTACCACTTCGGGGAGCCATATCTCACTCAAATTTTGACCTAAAGCAAAATTTTTTTTGTCAATCGACTCGAAATGAACTAATCTTGAAGTTACTATGCTGAATGTATGGGCGAAAACGCTATCTTCTACCTGTTTTCTTCGAAAAACTGATTTTTTCAGTACATTATGCTAATTTTCTCAAAATGTTTCAACAAAGGGTACGATTTTTATTCGCGATTCTGATTCCCCATCCCCGAATTGAGGTAAGCATATATTTCATAATCCGTAACTCACGACAAGCCATATCGATCCTCAGAGTGAACCCGGACTTTGTGGACCCGGAATTTCCAATTATGGTATACCAATCGAAAGATCTCGGGGGGCGCCCGTTTCGGCAACGAGTTATAAATCGGTTGGGAGGAGGTCTATGGAAACAAAAATTGCACCATTGTTATCAGTAGTGGTGTACGGTATGGTGCTACCGTAACCGTCGGGAATCGTGAACTGATTTTTTTAGTCGACCCATGACCCGGGGTTCATGGTTGAAAATGGCCGAAGTCGAAAAATTCATGATACTCCGAGACGAAATACTAGTTGCCATAATATCAGTAGTGAGCCAACTTTTATCTTTATGGTTACCGTAACCCGAACTACCGTAATCAAACCGGGATTTGAAGCGCATTTGGCCATATTATTGCAGGTTACGGTAGCTAGATTACGGTAGTACGGGTTACGGTATCCATAAAGATAAAAGTTGGCTCACTATTGATATAATTGCAACTAGTATTTGATCTCGGGTCATCATGAATTTTTCGACTTTGGCCATTTTCAACGATGAACCCCGGGTCATGAGTCGACTAAAAAAATCAGTTCACGATTCCCGACGGTTACGGTAGCACCATACCGTACACCACTACTGATAACAATGGTACAACTTTTGTTTCCATAGACCATCTCCTAACCGATTTATAACTCGTTGCCGAAACGGGCGCCCCCCAAGATCTCGACGAGCTCTATAAAAATTACTTAACAGTAAAAGTCATGAAAGTTGACCGTTTTCAAGATATGCTTGAAAATCTGTTTTTGCACTACAAAATTGCTGTGCAATGTAATCGATTCGCAAAGGAACGTTCTTTGCTTTCTCCTTTGTGTTTTTTGCACTCTTTCCTCCTTCCCTGACACCCTCTTCCCCTCTCTTTGCATGCAGTCAGTGCTCTTCCAGCTTCATTCGACACTCGAATCTCCTCCAGCACATCGACAAGGGGGGAGCACAATATCAGACCCGAGAAGATATCTCAGTACGATTTCGCCCTCGGTCTCTACAAGCGAAAGCTCGAGGAAGTGCAGCAAGGAGTAGGAATCTATCTTCTCGTTGAGTCTTTCAAGGAGTACCAGCAAGCTGCTGATCATCCCAAGCCGATGGGATGGGCACTGAGGATCACGAAGAAGGGAGGTAAGTACAACCAGAAGGCTAGATGATATGCTCATGGATTTGGTGGAGGAAGAGATTCAGACCGAGGAGGAGGTCGATGTGGAAGAGGATAATAGAGAGAGAGAGGGGGGAAGAGATAATCACTGCTGAGGCTATCTATGATTTCGTTCACAGTGATCTCAAGGAGTATTTCAATGATCCGGATATTTTTTTTCGATCATTCCGATTCCGATATCGGAAATATCGATGAGTAGTTTCGTATTTCAGAATGCGTATTTGCAATAATGAATATCTCAGATAAACCTTTTTGCTGTTTTATTTGTTACCCTTTCCTATAATATTATTAGAAAATAATGTTAAAAACACAAACTGGAGAAAGCAAAGAACGTTTTTGGTAGTGCAAAAACGGATTTTCAAGCATATCTTGAAAACGGTCAACTTTCATGACTTTTACTGTTAGATCATTTTTATAGAGCTCGTCGAGATCTTTCGATTGGTATACCATAATTGGGAATTTGCATGACAATGAGGAGATGTGATATAAGAAATGCATTTTTGAATGAAAATAAGTCCGGGTTTACTCTGAGGATCGATATGGCAGGTAGAAGATTCCGCATAGTAACTTCAAGATTAGTTCATTTCGAGTCGATTGAAAAAATTTTTTTTGCTTTAGGTCAAAATTTGAGTGAGATATGGCTCCCCGAAGTGGTAGATCAAAAAATCGATAAAAATGCAAATTTAGCGAAATCAAGTGCTTCGGCCTTCTCATTTCCCTAATTACGATTAATCAAACAAGTTTCATCCAAATCGGTGAGATAAAATTTAAAACTGTCGGGAAAAGGTCTCATTTTCCTACGTTTCTACAGGAGATCCGTGATATAGTGGGTCATTCCTCACACTGTGAGGGTATGAAAATGTATGATAATATCGCGCCCTAAATCTCCTTGTTCCCATTTCTTTAATGTTACTTTTAATCATTCAAAATAATCACATAAAAGCAAATTGTGGTTGAACGTGGAAAGCTACAGTATTCTGTAGATAGTATTCTGGCTGAATGCAGAATAAAGCTCAGACATACGCTTACATGTCGGCGCCCATGTATAAGACAAATCGTAGTCATTTTACAGTATACGGTAACCCTGATCTTTGACCCTCTACCGTAACCCTGATCTTTGACCCTCTACCGTAACCCTGATCGTTGACCCTCTACCGTAACCCTGATCGTTGACCCTCTACAGTAACCATGATCTTTGACCCTCTACCGTAACCCTGATCGTTGACCCTCTACCGTAACCCTGATCGTTGACAATCTACCTCTACCGTAACCCTTACTGATCTTTGATCTTTACCTGAGTCAGAGTGCACGCTACTGCGACCGTATCCTGTTCGACGGAAGACCGCCTTGAAGGCGTCCACGGGGCTTCGATTTGTGACTACAAATGACATAATTGATAGTTGTTTTAAGACAAATTTCTCTCTTGTGCGATCAATGACATTAGCAAAATGGGAGCACGCCGTCACGTAAACCAGCGTTATATTGCGCCTACGTACACATATCCACGTCCATTTTGGAGCATACATTTTTGGTTTTCCTCATCGGATTGTTTTATATAGTGAGCCGATTTTCGAAATACAGTGGGTCGGTTTAGAAAAATCGTTATTTTTCGCTTAAATTGTAATCTTTCATATAAAAAATACCCTTATAGCATTATATGGTGGGTGGATTCTCACTTTGTGAGGGTATGCAAATGTATGATTTTGGAATGTTTTAAGGCGAACTCGAAAACGGAGATTGGTATATGGTAAGAGGTTATAGTAACCCATAGGTGGGCACGCTGGGGGAAAGGATGTGCGCAAACCGGGGAAGGGTAAGGCAAGGCTGTGCGCATGGCTATTTTTTGACGAATTCGACTGGAAATTGCCTGATTTTCGCGAGGCAAGGCTATGCGCAACAGGGCTGGGATTTCCGTTTTTCCGATTTTCCGAATTTTCCGATTTTCCGACCTTTTTCGGAAAATTTCTTGTGACTAAAATACATTGAATAAAATATTTTTCTCATGTAAATATACATTAAAAAACAAAAATCAGTACTAAATTCTTTTTCTCATTTCGATTTTTTATATGTATGCTGACCAAAGTATACTGTAATCGAAATTACCATCAATCCTGATAATTGGCAACTCTTTCCTAACTAGATTCGCAACCTTTGACCTAATGGTATGACAAAATTCTTTTTTTCTTTCTCCCCTATTACAGAGAATACGAACACAATAGTTCACCAACGATGCTGTTATATTTTTATATTTTGATTTTCAAAATAAACTTGTTGCAAATATCGATTTTAGTATTTGCAGTACAATAACAACTTTTAAGAAAATATTTTCCGAAAATTTTCCGATTTTTCCGAAAATATTTTCGGAAATTTCCGATTTTCCGAAAATATTTTTTCCGAACAGCCCTGATGCGCAAGTCCCCCCTTGGGAAGGCAAGGCTGTGCGCAAAAAATATTCGTTTTCACGCGCCCACCTATGTAGTAACCATCAATCAAAAATGGTTGATAACCGTAATCTTTTACAGTAATTTTATGACAATCAATAATCGGCTACCGTACCTTCTCCCCACTATGCTATGGTGCTCGCATTCCAATACTGCTCTCATTCGACATAACATCGCTGATCGTACTTCCACCTGAGAGCAATCGATAATCAGACAATAATTGACGAAAAAAATATTAATCGGGTTCCCTAGAACTGAAAGCCATCATTTCTCTACTTCAATTTATGTCCTAAAACTAGCTAAAAACGACACAGAAGCTGTTCGGCCATGTCCTCTTTCTTTCATGTTTCAACATAATCAAAATACGTGTCCACACAATATTTACACAAATGTGTAATCAAGAATAAAGGAACAAGTAATCCCTACGGTGGCATTCACATTTCCAAAAAAAACCATCACATGCATGCATTTTCGAGCATCCATATTGTGGGTACGGCTCAGTTTATCATTTTGGTTAGCTTATAAAAAACGGGTCAATTTACCAATTTTGGTTACAAAAAGAGCGAACAATGAACAATTTTTGGGAAATACTGCAAGCCTCCAAACTTTTGTGACTTCTGCCTATTACAATCAATACTTTGGACCCACAGTAGTCAATCGATAATTGATAATTAATCGGTAATTGGACTGACCTTCATCATATCCATGATGACGCTGCCCGTGCCGTGTTTGGCCCAAATTTGCACGACTGGGGGGCGGCCGAACCAGAAGCCATACGTATACCTGGAACAATAAAACCATCAATATATGGATTTGAATGGATTTACAGCAAAAATTAACTTAAAACAGATTCATGTAATCGTAAATTAGTCAATAGATCTATTATTTAAGAAATATACTGTAACGATCGATTGAAAGCACAAAACTACAATCGTAAATTATTCGATATATCGATTTTTAGTACACATTCTGTCATCGTACAACAGATAGTATAACGATTTTAATAGATTTTTTGTAATTATTGATTGCCGACTGACCGGTAGACCTTATCTCCAGATTGTTTGGTATTCTTCGGTTGAGGTGCACTGAAGACATCTCGATTTCCTTCTGTTCATCTTTCTTCTTCTGGAATAAGAACCGATTAACATCACATTATAAACTAATCATAACAGGAAAAGAATGGGTTCTGTTCGTTGCCCAATGATTTATTTATTGTTTCAACATAAGTTCCAAGCATTGTAAACAGGAAGCACGTGTAATAACTTTAAAGGAACTCCGCGAGCGCATCTACTCTACGCTCTTGCAATCTTGCAACGCTCTCTCATAGACAAAAGCAAGGGAGAACTGCCAGAACGAATGGTTTCACAATAGCTCGGAATACGCGTGTAAACAAAACAAGACTTCCTGTTAATAACGTATAAGCAACCCAGCATGACACCCTCCACTCCTGTTTAGCCTCTCAGACGACAAGGAATTTAATGAATTGTACGTTAAAAAACGAAATATTGGTACACGCACATTAAAGTTAAAACTATAAAATATTAATCAAATTAAATCAATAATTGTGCCTTATGGTATATGTAAAACAACATGATAAATAGACGCTCACTTCCTCCGTTAGACGGCTACCATGTTTGATTCCGCCGGACACAAAGTTGACTGGTCCAGTAAAGTTTGGCATACCTTAAATAGGAATTTATGTATCAATTATAATCATTCTTAATTTAATTATTTAAAGATACAGACGAACTGAGCGAAAAAAATTCAAGAACAGAATCACATTCGTTACAAATTGCATTGAACTTTCTATCTAAGTTTTTCTATCTATCTAAGTTCTATCTATTTCATTATAACAATGAGGCTCGTGGCATTGAAATATACGTACCATAAATGGATTTACTCTATGGAGTGGCAACGGCATCGAGGATTGAGCGTGCTTTCCAAGTTTCGGCCGTGGATCGAGAACGACCTCCGTTGTCCTCCGTTCTAGAAGACGGAAAGCACTTAACATAAAATGAAAATCGAGAAGTATCAAACAGAACGTAGATAATCAAAAGCAAATTACAAAAAATTCGAAAAAAACGACCGTAACTCACGACTGTGTTTTAGTTTTAGTTTGACGTTTTTGACTACAGAATGAAGTAATTTCTATCATGAACTGACGGTCGTTTTTTTCGTAATTTTCGTAATTTGCTTTTGATTATCTACGTTCTGTTTGATACTTCTCGATTTTCATTTTATGTTAAGTGCTTTCCGTCTTCTAGAACGGTGGACAGAGACAGCATGGAATCGTTCTCGATCCACGACCGAAACTTGGAAAGCACGCTCAATCCTCGATGCCGTTGCCACTCCATAGAGTAAATCCATTTATGGTACGTATATTTCAATGCCACGAGCCTCATTGTTATAATGAAATAGATAGAACTTAGATAGATAGAAAAACTTAGATAGAAAGTTCAATGCAATTTGTAACGAATGTGATTCTGTTCTTGAATTCTTTTCGCTCAGTTCGTCTGTATCTTTAAATAATTAAATTAAGAATGATTATAATTGATACATAAATTCCTATTTAAGGTATGTGTGCACGACGAGGACCTCGCCGATGGAAGTCGTCGTGATCGACGACACAGAAAGCCAAACTTTACTGGACCAGTCAACTTTGTGTCCGGCGGAATCAAACATGGTAGCCGTCTAACGGAGGAAGTGAGCGTCTATTTATCATGTTGTTTTACATATACCATAAGGCACAATTATTGATTTAATTTGATTAATATTTTATAGTTTTAACTTTAATGTGCGTGTACCAATATTTCGTTTTTTAACGTACAATTTATTAAATTCCTTGTCGTCTGAGAGGCTAAACAGGAGTGGAGGGTGTCATGCTGGGTTGCTTATACGTTATTAACAGGAAGTCTTGTTTTGTTTACACGCGTATTCCGAGCTATTGTGAAACCATTCGTTCTGGCAGTTCTCCCTTGCTTTTGTCTATGAGAGAGCGTTGCAAGATTGCAAGAGCGTAGAGTAGATGCGCTCGCGGAGTTCCTTTAAAGTTATTACACATGCTTCCTGTTTACAATGCTTGGAACTTATGTTGAAACAATAAATAAATCATTGGGCAACGAACAGAACCCATTCTTTTCCTGTTATGATTAGTTTATAATGTGATGTTAATCGGTTCTTATTCCAGAAGAAGAAAGATGAACAGAAGGAAATCGAGATGTCTTCAGTGCACCTCAACCGAAGAATACCAAACAATCTGGAGATAAGGTCTACCGGTCAGTCGGCAATCAATAATTACAAAAAATCTATTAAAATCGTTATACTATCTGTTGTACGATGACAGAATGTGTACTAAAAATCGATATATCGAATAATTTACGATTGTAGTTTTGTGCTTTCAATCGATCGTTACAGTATATTTCTTAAATAATAGATATATTGACTAATTTACGATTACATGAATCTGTTTTAAGTTAATTTTTGCTGTAAATCCATTCAAATCGATATATTGATGGTTTTATTGTTCCAGGTATACGTATGGCTTCTGGTTCGGCCGCCCCCCAGTCGTGCAAATTTGGGCCAAACACGGCACGGGCAGCGTCATCATGGATATGATGAAGGTCAGTCCAATTACCGATTAATTATCAATTATCGATTGACTACTGTGGGTCCAAAGTATTGATTGTAATAGGCAGAAGTCACAAAAGTTTGGAGGCTTGCAGTATTTCCCAAAAATTGTTCATTGTTCGCTCTTTTTGTAACCAAAATTGGTAAATTGACCCGTTTTTTATAAGCTAACCAAAATGATAAACTGAGCCGTACCCACAATATGGATGCTCGAAAATGCATGCATGTGATGGTTTTTTTTGGAAATGTGAATGCCACCGTAGGGATTACTTGTTCCTTTATTCTTGATTACACATTTGTGTAAATATTGTGTGGACACGTATTTTGATTATGTTGAAACATGAAAGAAAGAGGACATGGCCGAACAGCTTCTGTGTCGTTTTTAGCTAGTTTTAGGACATAAATTGAAGTAGAGAAATGATGGCTTTCAGTTCTAGGGAACCCGATTAATATTTTTTTCGTCAATTATTGTCTGATTATCGATTGCTCTCAGGTGGAAGTACGATCAGCGATGTTATGTCGAATGAGAGCAGTATTGGAATGCGAGCACCATAGCATAGTGGGGAGAAGGTACGGTAGCCGATTATTGATTGTCATAAAATTACTGTAAAAGATTACGGTTATCAACCATTTTTGATTGATGGTTACTACATAGGTGGGCGCGTGAAAACGAATATTTTTTGCGCACAGCCTTGCCTTCCCAAGGGGGGACTTGCGCATCAGGGCTGTTCGGAAAAAATATTTTCGGAAAATCGGAAATTTCCGAAAATATTTTCGGAAAAATCGGAAAATTTTCGGAAAATATTTTCTTAAAAGTTGTTATTGTACTGCAAATACTAAAATCGATATTTGCAACAAGTTTATTTTGAAAATCAAAATATAAAAATATAACAGCATCGTTGGTGAACTATTGTGTTCGTATTCTCTGTAATAGGGGAGAAAGAAAAAAAGAATTTTGTCATACCATTAGGTCAAAGGTTGCGAATCTAGTTAGGAAAGAGTTGCCAATTATCAGGATTGATGGTAATTTCGATTACAGTATACTTTGGTCAGCATACATATAAAAAATCGAAATGAGAAAAAGAATTTAGTACTGATTTTTGTTTTTTAATGTATATTTACATGAGAAAAATATTTTATTCAATGTATTTTAGTCACAAGAAATTTTCCGAAAAAGGTCGGAAAATCGGAAAATTCGGAAAATCGGAAAAACGGAAATCCCAGCCCTGTTGCGCATAGCCTTGCCTCGCGAAAATCAGGCAATTTCCAGTCGAATTCGTCAAAAAATAGCCATGCGCACAGCCTTGCCTTACCCTTCCCCGGTTTGCGCACATCCTTTCCCCCAGCGTGCCCACCTATGGGTTACTATAACCTCTTACCATATACCAATCTCCGTTTTCGAGTTCGCCTTAAAACATTCCAAAATCATACATTTGCATACCCTCACAAAGTGAGAATCCACCCACCATATAATGCTATAAGGGTATTTTTTATATGAAAGATTACAATTTAAGCGAAAAATAACGATTTTTCTAAACCGACCCACTGTATTTCGAAAATCGGCTCACTATATAAAACAATCCGATGAGGAAAACCAAAAATGTATGCTCCAAAATGGACGTGGATATGTGTACGTAGGCGCAATATAACGCTGGTTTACGTGACGGCGTGCTCCCATTTTGCTAATGTCATTGATCGCACAAGAGAGAAATTTGTCTTAAAACAACTATCAATTATGTCATTTGTAGTCACAAATCGAAGCCCCGTGGACGCCTTCAAGGCGGTCTTCCGTCGAACAGGATACGGTCGCAGTAGCGTGCACTCTGACTCAGGTAAAGATCAAAGATCAGTAAGGGTTACGGTAGAGGTAGATTGTCAACGATCAGGGTTACGGTAGAGGGTCAACGATCAGGGTTACGGTAGAGGGTCAAAGATCATGGTTACTGTAGAGGGTCAACGATCAGGGTTACGGTAGAGGGTCAACGATCAGGGTTACGGTAGAGGGTCAAAGATCAGGGTTACGGTAGAGGGTCAAAGATCAGGGTTACCGTATACTGTAAAATGACTACGATTTGTCTTATACATGGGCGCCGACATGTAAGCGTATGTCTGAGCTTTATTCTGCATTCAGCCAGAATACTATCTACAGAATACTGTAGCTTTCCACGTTCAACCACAATTTGCTTTTATGTGATTATTTTGAATGATTAAAAGTAACATTAAAGAAATGGGAACAAGGAGATTTAGGGCGCGATATTATCATACATTTTCATACCCTCACAGTGTGAGGAATGACCCACTATATCACGGATCTCCTGTAGAAACGTAGGAAAATGAGACCTTTTCCCGACAGTTTTAAATTTTATCTCACCGATTTGGATGAAACTTGTTTGATTAATCGTAATTAGGGAAATGAGAAGGCCGAAGCACTTGATTTCGCTAAATTTGCATTTTTATCGATTTTTTGATCTACCACTTCGGGGAGCCATATCTCACTCAAATTTTGACCTAAAGCAAAAAAAATTTTTTCAATCGACTCGAAATGAACTAATCTTGAAGTTACTATGCGGAATGTATGGGCGAAAACGCCATCTTCTACCTGCCATATCGATCCTCAGAGTAAACCCGGACTTATTTTCATTCAAAAATGCATTTCTTATATCACATCTCCTCATTGTCATGCAAATTCCCAATTATGGTATACCAATCGAAAGATCTCGACGAGCTCTATAAAAATGATCTAACAGTAAAAGTCATGAAAGTTGACCGTTTTCAAGATATGCTTGAAAATCCGTTTTTGCACTACCAAAAACGTTCTTTGCTTTCTCCAGTTTGTGTTTTTAACATTATTTTCTAATAATATTATAGGAAAGGGTAACAAATAAAACAGCAAAAAGGTTTATCTGAGATATTCATTATTGCAAATACGCATTCTGAAATACGAAACTACTCATCGATATTTCCGATATCGGAATCGGAATGATCGAAAAAAAATATCCGGATCATTGAAATACTCCTTGAGATCACTGTGAACGAAATCATAGATAGCCTCAGCAGTGATTATCTCTTCCCCCCCCTCTCTCTCTATTATCCTCTTCCACATCGACCTCCTCCTCGGTCTGAATCTCTTCCTCCACCAAATCCATGAGCATATCATCTAGCCTTCTGGTTGTACTTACCTCCCTTCTTCGTGATCCTCAGTGCCCATCCCATCGGCTTGGGATGATCAGCAGCTTGCTGGTACTCCTTGAAAGACTCAACGAGAAGATAGATTCCTACTCCTTGCTGCACTTCCTCGAGCTTTCGCTTGTAGAGACCGAGGGCGAAATCGTACTGAGATATCTTCTCGGGTCTGATATTGTGCTCCCCCCTTGTCGATGTGCTGGAGGAGATTCGAGTGTCGAATGAAGCTGGAAGAGCACTGACTGCATGCAAAGAGAGGGGAAGAGGGTGTCAGGGAAGGAGGAAAGAGTGCAAAAAACACAAAGGAGAAAGCAAAGAACGTTCCTTTGCGAATCGATTACATTGCACAGCAATTTTGTAGTGCAAAAACAGATTTTCAAGCATATCTTGAAAACGGTCAACTTTCATGACTTTTACTGTTAAGTAATTTTTATAGAGCTCGTCGAGATCTTGGGGGGCGCCCGTTTCGGCAACGAGTTATAAATCGGTTAGGAGATGGTCTATGGAAACAAAAGTTGTACCATTGTTATCAGTAGTGGTGTACGGTATGGTGCTACCGTAACCGTCGGGAATCGTGAACTGATTTTTTTTAGTCGACTCATGACCCGGGGTTCATCGTTGAAAATGGCCAAAGTCGAAAAATTCATGATGACCCGAGATCAAATACTAGTTGCAATTATATCAATAGTGAGCCAACTTTTATCTTTATAGCTACCGTAACCTGCAATAATATGGCCAAATGCGCTTCAAATCCCGGTTTGATTACGGTAGTTCGGGTTACGGTAACCATAAAGATAAAAGTTGGCTCACTATTGATATTATGGCAACTAGTATTTCGTCTCGGAGTATCATGAATTTTTCGACTTCGGCCATTTTCAACCATGAACCCCGGGTCATGGGTCGACTAAAAAAATCAGTTCACGATTCCCGACGGTTACGGTAGCACCATACCGTACACCACTACTGATAACAATGGTGCAATTTTTGTTTCCATAGACCTCCTCCCAACCGATTTATAACTCGTTGCCGAAACGGGCGCCCCCCGAGATCTTTCGATTGGTATACCATAATTGGAAATTCCGGGTCCACAAAGTCCGGGTTCACTCTGAGGATCGATCTGGCTTGTCGTGAGTTACGGATTATGAAATATATGCTTACGTCAATTCGGGGATGGGGAATCAGAATCGCGAATAAAAATCGTACCCTTTGTTGAAACATTTTGAGAAAATTAGCATAATGTACTGAAAAAATCAGTTTTTCGAAGAAAACAGGTAGAAGATAGCGTTTTCGCCCATACATTCAGCATAGTAACTTCAAGATTAGTTCATTTCGAGTCGATTGACAAAAAAAATTTTGCTTTAGGTCAAAATTTGAGTGAGATATGGCTCCCCGAAGTGGTAGATCAAAAAATCGATAGAAATGCAAATTTGGCGAAATCAAGTGCCTAAGCCTTCTCATTTCCCTCATTACGATTAATCAAACAAGTTTCATCCAAATCGGTGATATAAAATTTAAAACTGTCGGTTGGCTTCTTTCATTCTTACAGGAGATCCGTGATATACGGCGCATTTTCAGGGTTGACCCACTATATAATGCTCATTTTTATGTGAAAGATATGTGTACAATTTTTGCGAAAAATAACCATTTTTCTAAATCGACCAACTATATAAAAACAATTCGGTGAGGGCACCAAAAATGTATGGATATTATAATGAAGAACGTGGGATCAACGATGTGGAATTCTATTCTCTATTAGATTCGCGAGGCTGAAAGTGTCACCCATATAGCTCAGCGGTTAGTAGTCAGTGCTAGTAACCGTGCCACGCGAGTTCGATTCCCGTTTGCAATTTTCGATATATTTTATTTCAAATATTAAAAATCGTTCATTCCCTTGTGTTTCCTTGGTACATCAACGAACTTTGAGCTTGGATTACGGTATTCTGAAACATTGTTTTTGTATTCTGGAAGATGTGATCTTTAACCTGACCAGTTTAGTTACGAAAAAACTCGAGGGTTCCCTTCTTTAAGCGAGTGTACTTGATTGAAATATCGATTAGTTGGCTACAGTAATCAAACGTTTTTTTCGTTTCAGGACCAGCCGGTCATCACGGCCGCCCACCAGACATAAGTCCGCGACTTCAACGTTCAATGAAGCGAGCTCGCCGTTCAAATGCACCCTTGTACAGTATAATATTTTATTGATCTCCACCTTGTCTGTCCTACTTCACACTTACTTGATTACTACCTTAGTCACGATTGGATGTTGTCTTACTGTATCATATATTATTGATTTTTTATCATCCCATACTTCTATTTCATCCCTACCATCTCTCCACTCTTTCCTGCTCACGTAGACCACGTGCAATATCTCTACGCTAAATTGTTGCCTTTTAGATTTTAATCATTAATAGTAGTCAAAGTTGCCAATAATGACGGCGTCAAAATTGGGCCAATAATGACGGCGTCATTTTTGGCCCAATAATGACGGCGTCAATGTTGGCAAAATTTGAGTGAAGCCTTTCTGCCAATAATGACGGCGTCAATGTTGGCAAAATCTGAGTGAAGCCTTTCTGCCAATAATGACGGCGTCATAATTGGGCCAATAATGACGGCGTCATTTTTGGCCCAATAATGACGGCGTCAAAGTTGGCACAATCTGAGTGAAGCCTTTCTTGCCAATAATGACGCCATCAAAAATGGCATTTCCGAATTTTCCTGACCTTGCCTAATTAGAACATTGCATTATTGGCATTCCATCCGGAAAAGTAATTTGCCAATTTTGATCGCAGAATTATTGGCGGAAATGAATTTTAACGTTTCCGCCAATTGTGCTGCTTTCAATATTGTCAACGTTCGATGCGCCAAAAACGAATGGATCATTATTGGCCATGCCAACATTTACATCGTCAAATTTGTCTCCATTTCCCGTGACAAAATGGCTGCCGTCAATTTTGGCAACATCCCCTACCTCACCCACTTGCCAATTATTCAAGATGCATTATTGGCAACAAAAAGTCTGCCAACATTGATCATTGATTATTTGTCATTTTCTTGTTTCTCACTGGAAGACAATAAATAAAGAATCAAAATTGGCAATTGTACAATTTCATACACATGACAACATTGCACACTGCTTTATTGGCATGCCAAATCCGACGTCGTCAGAGTTGGCTAAAATCGATCTTCATCTCATTCTACGCCACTTTCTTATTCTAAGGCCTCTTATATGTTGTTCATTTCAGTCCACTCTCGTTCCCATTTACTTTTATCTAGAGCTTATACTGTTTATATAAGACCAATTCTTGAATCATGCTTTATTATCTTGAATCCAACCCTTAAATACCTAATCAATTCAATAGAAAGTGTACAAAGAAATATCACATATCGACTTTTTGCTAAGTGCACTCTAGCTCCCTTACCCTTTAACGAACGCAACTCTTTTTCATATGTTCATTTGAATGAGATAATATTTCTATTCCATATCTACATCCTTACTTCCACAAAATATTTATCAATGTCCATTTTAATCATCCGAATAAGAGAGACTGAATTGACTTTGAATTGTAACATGCCTAGCAGTGAATTCCCGCAGGTCTTCATATGCCTTGCAAACAAAATATACCTTTACATTTTGTTATCAATTTCATCAGAACTCTATTCAAGTCTATCACACAATAGATAATCTCTACCATATGTGTGCATAAAGTGTAGTGTTTGGCGCCCAGTTCAAGATGGGTAGAAAAGAGTATGTACACGATCATGCGTCAGTATGTTGAAAGACGTCTAGGCAGATGAGAGAGACAACACAAAATGAAGAGAGTGCAGAGAAAAAGAGAGTTCAGAGCACACATCTAGAGCGCGTAATGATTAAATTGTTCACGTTTCGCAATCTTCCTATCGCCTTTTCGATTACTTTCGAAAATAAATAAGAGATCAATTCCGGCGGAGACTTTGTTTGAGCTCCTGGCAGTATTTCTTTATTTTCTCCGACTGCGAACGAGAGAGGGCGGCCAGAGCGGAAAGTTTCTGAACTGTTCAGTTTGTCAGACATCTAGGACTATTTCCTTTGTGCCCACTCGCGACTATTGAACCTTTCATCAACATTTGATGCACTCCTTCATTTATGGTTTATCAATTGTTTCATTTGATCTTTTATCATCAGTCCCGCATATAGTGTTGAATGATTGATTAATGCATATGCTTTATAGAGTGATGAATTTCGCCGAACTCTTATCGACATATATCGCCTTCATCGGATCTGTATTTATGTTTATGCCATTGTTAGTTTACAATCTTTACTTTCATATTTGGCAAAATATATTGGATATCTGAAATTTCAACGGCACACATCGAGCTAATTTTACTGTCCGCTCTGTCAATGATCTCTAGCAGACAAGGAAAGCGAGAGAGCATTGCCAGAGCGGAGAATTTCAAATTAGCTCGGAACTTCCATTTAATAGAATATATTGAATCATTGCGGACCTCTCCACCGCTAGGCCTTGCCAACCTAACCTGTCATTGATCGCCGTTTGATCTTTGATACAGAGTCTTTTCTGAGCTGCACTTCCCATCCTCCCCTTTACCCTCCCCCTCTCCCGATAATTTCTATCTATCCCACAAGCTCTTTTCATCTGTTATTTCAAATGTTGTCGCATCTTATTGATGTATGATAAATTAAATTAAATTAAATTAAATTTACAGAATGATCGTAAAGAATTGGTACGATCGAAAGAATTCCGAAGGATTTTCTGTAGAACCGATGCTCATGGCTATGTTCATGTAAGGATATTTCATTATTCAACTTCCAAAAAAATATCGATTGATTGTGTGATCAATCAATAAAAAACATTTGACGTAGTGGCCGAAACACCATAATTTATGAATACTATTAACATTGTATAGTTTTAACTCTGATTTGCATACAAACCTACACTTGTTTGTACCTTATGAACAATTCATTTATTACAGGATGTCATGTATGGCTCGTCATTCCCTTTTGACTGGTGATACACCTACCTTCTATTCCAATATATTCACATTATCCATGGCTTTATTCTATCTTACAATGTTCGCGATCTATACTGAACACAAGGTTTGAATTACTTTTCACATTTGCACAATTCCAAAATGTGCTTACTGAAAAGAGAATAATTGAAAGATATGGAACAAAAAAAAATTAGCTCGTTACAGAGAAAATTACATTCGCATGATTTGTAAAATTCACTATTTGCTTTTCAATTGTATAATGTTTTTTTTAGTATTATTGCAATGAATATATGAATATCTGAATATTCAACGTAATTTCAGAAGTCTCTTGCCGTCAAAGTTTCAATTTTGGTCACATTGCTCACGTCTGTGCTTTTATATGCATCAGGGCAAGAGCATGATGATGTATGATCTTTGATCTTTGATCTTTGATTTTTGTAACATGTCTAAATTTCCTGTCTATTCAGGCCGTCGCAACTCTAGCAAAGGCGATCGCTGTTTCTTCGATAGCCATGATAGGAGGGCCATTCTTTCAGATTGTATGATCTTTGAACTTTGAACTTTGATTTTCTGATTTCTTGATCTTTTTCAGAAAGACGTACTCAGCAGAGGAACAACTGAGTTCGTTCCGTTCTGGTTTGCACTTCTACAAGTAAAAATGATGACTTTACGTTCTCTTTTGTCCATTCTACAAGGAAACTACTACCTCACCGTAAGTTGATATCCTTGATCTTTGGTCTTTAATCTTTGATTCCTCTCTAATCTTTGATCTTTCAGTTAGGATCTGTCCCTGGTCTGATACTTGGATATTTCTCCTTCTCACTCTTCTATTTCTATCCACCTCTAACATGGAAAGTGCCTCTAATTGGAAGTGGACCAGTGGAAAAGAAGAAGGAACAGTAGTTCTAGTAGTTTTAGTAGTCTATGATCTCTATTTCATGTTTATAGTTTATTTGTTCAAAAATCGCGAAAAGTAAGATAATAGTGTGCACAAAGAGTAGGAATTATTCTTTCTTTCTTTTTCGCGACTTGTAAAAGCACACCGAGAAAATTTGAAACTCCGCTCTGGCAATGCTCTCTCGTTTTCTTGTCTACGAGAGAGCGACGGAGCGGAGAGTAAAATTAGCTTGGGGTATGCCTTTAAACAAAGTATAAATGTGATTTTAGAATAAGAGCAATTATACTTATTTTTCTTATTAAACATTGAAGCTGTGATAAATAGCTCTAATACAATGTTATTCCATAATTGTTTTTGTTGAATTATTCTTGATTGATATCTCTGATTATCATTTCGATGAAATGTACAAATTATTTGCTGTTAAACTTTGAACGACTATTTACGATGAACTATATGCGCGCATAAAGGTATAAATAGAGTGTTCTTTGTTCGATCAACAGTTGACAAGTAGTGAGCAGTAAACTAAAATTGAGCTAAAATCATTGGTACACGGAAAAGAGATAACACGAAGAATGAATATACAAGTACTAGAGAATTCAATGTCGTCTTGAATGGCGAAGATAATCTCTCTGATGCTGAAGAATAGAACTATTGATTAGCAAGATTATGTTGACTATCAGCATGCCAAAGCATGAATCTGATAAAGTGTGTGTATAAATGTAGTCAGAGAATGAATTTGGACAAAGCGACTACAAATATGGTCTAGAAATATGGCTGCACAAAGAGATTGAGAAAGCGAAGATCAACAAAAATCTGACTGCCCCTTCTTCTTCACCTTGATCTTTGATCTTTGGGGACCATACAGCAGAGGTACTTGCTGTGTTTATTCCTTAACTTAGTATAGTACAGAGAACTGTGATTCACTTGGAAAATCTACGTCAAAATGTGTTAGAGTTGTACCTAGACAGTGAGAAATAGAGAGATCGTAGGCAAGTAGAGTGAGGAGAGAGTATGGAGAAATGAGAGAGTGTAGAGAGAGATAGAGATAAAGAATGGAAAAAAGATGATGATGGCATGGAATGAAAGAGATTGGTACCCTTACCGACCTCTGTCTAAAGATATTGTGCAATGTTTCATTGATTCCATATACTTTCTCTGCTTTTCCTCAGTTTCTTATTCGTTTACCTTCTTCTCATCGCGTTTGAATAATTTCACTGCATTCACGTCTATTTCAACTTCACCGCTCAGCCGTGTTTATCTTCAGTGCAGAGCCTAACACGGTTATTGATTGATGTTTTCAGTATTTTTGATTCGTTTCAGTGAATATTCTGTGATATAACCGTACGGGTCGTAATGAACTTTATCGAACTTTTCGGAATGTGGCTTGGGATAATTTCAATGGGATTTATGATTTTACCATTGTAAGTTAACATTTTACATTGTAAAAGAAGATATATCAAGATAACTTTAAAGGTGGAGATTGTTCATGCAAATGTCTTACATTTTGAGTTTGAGATACTCATCAATACATTTTAATTAGCGTAATAGTAAAACAGCGCATTGTTGTCGTCAATTCGAATCCTATTGCCCAAATTTTCAACTTTCGAGAAGCGCGCCTTTGCTGCGATTTCAAACATTATTCATTCATGATTCTAGTCATCAATATGGACATAGTATAAGTTGTTCTATATTTCCGTTTTCATCGTTTGTACACGATAATATTTTCCGGACATGGACATTCATTTAATCCATAATTCTAGTAAATACAGTACAGCCCGATCTCCTTTTGTACACGAGTAACACTGAGGCGCCCTGCGGCGCTCATTTGCGCTCATCATTTATTTCTGCGGGTACTGAATACTTTTCGATTCTCAAAGTCTTAATCATGAGTTTCCGTTATGAAAAGTTGTTTTAAGCACTAAAGAAACTGAAACAAAATTTCTATTAATGAGAAAAAACAATTAAAAGGCAAATCACACTGGTCCGAAAACGATGGGTAATTGTTTACTGGAAAGGTATACTGTAATAATGCGCATCGGTCGCACGATCGCCGTAAGATATTTTTCGAAATTTACAGTACTCATCGTTTTCGGACCAGAGTGATTTGCCTATTAATTGTTTTTTCTCATTAATAGAAATTTTGTTTCAGTTTCTTTAGTGTTTAAAACAACTTTTCATAACGGAAACTCATGATTAAGACTTTGAGAATCGAAAAGTATTCAGTACCCGCAGAAATAAATGATGAGCGCAAATGAGCGCCGCAGGGCGCCTCAGTGTTATTCGTGTACAAAAGGAGATCGGGCTGTAATGTATAAATAAAAATGAAAAAAATATAATAAAAACATAAATAAGACTTTAAGTGCTCAAGTGATAGAATGGCGTAAACGAGGAACGACAGAGGGATTCTCATCTGTTCATCTTGTTCTTCCCATATTAATGTATGTTTCATTATCTCTTTATAACCATTAGTAGTCAATCATTTAACAGTATATCTCTTATCGTTTTTTTATTCCATCATATTATCCATCATATTACGAACGGGAAAATAATGATATAAAAAGAATTTCATAACGCATAAGATGAAATAATGTCAATTATTTTATGACAGAAAGTATTTAAACATTGTCAGAAAGATTTGACAATTGTCATACATCAGGATGGGTTGTTGGCTTCGTCACGGTCACATGACAAATGATACACTAAACATCTACATTAACACTGGCGGAGTTGCCTCTTCTCTATTCTATATCGTAGTCTACGCTTTCTACACTGCAGATAAGGTACTTACTTAATTATTCAAACCATTTTTAGTTCTGGAAAAGTAGAATTGCATGCGTATCTGTACTGTTTAATATTATTTAATTTCTTAAATTTTTCCAAAAATTACTGTAACTCTCGCATAATGATATGTCTATGATTACAGAAGAATTTGTATCAACAAGTGGGTGCTCTTCTGGCCACATTTGCAGCCATTTTCGCATATGTGGAAACACTGCCTGCAGAGGAGGTAACTACGTCTATACTGCTAAAGATCAATAATTAATACAAATATTCGTCGATATATTGTTGATCGCCATTCCGATTCGACGCTGTTTGCTCATTTAATATAATTTATCATATATTAAAAGAGGCGAAAATATGTAAAACAACAACTCGTAAATAGACTCTGTCGTGTATCAAAGATCAAACGGATATCAATGATAGGTTAGGTAACAAAGGCCTACAGGAGAATTATCAAGTTAAACACGATAACGAATGTACATAGGTTTTGATTTCGACAAGAATTCAACAAGTTGCAATACTGATCTCATTCCTTATTTTTAAGGCTGTTGACGCCATGGGAAAGATCGCGGCTATCGCACAGAACGCTGGTATCTTCGGTGGTATCTACCAGATCGTATGTTTCATCTTTTATCTCTCCTTTTTGACATGTTTTCTGTGGCAAATCGTTAGCTCACGATATCAAAAGTAATATGATCGTTGATCTTTCGAATACCCAATGATCGGAATTTTAGTGAAATCTTCCATACTGAACTTTTACGAAGATTTCAGTACTTTGATAGTTGATCTTTGATCTTTGAAGAAGACCGTAATCGAGACCAAAACAACGGAGTATATGCCAGCTTCGATGCAGTTTGGCATGTTCTTCATCATCGCCCAATGGACACTCTTCGGTGTTTTGACTGGCAACTACTACATGGCCGTAAGTTTATTCATATCCTCAGCTGCTCTTAACGCACACAACGATATAATGTTTAACTCTCTACTTTGGCAATGCCCTCTCGCTTTCTTTGTCTATGTACGAGATAACGTTGCCAGAGCGGCGAGGAAAATACGCTGAGGTGTGCCTTTAAGTCACAATCCTTATTGCATAACAACGCAAGGCCACATTAGAGAGTTTCGAATTAATTTTCTCCACTTCCTTCCACTTTTTTTCATTCGCAAATGTTGCAATGTAGTGGAGTGTATTCGGCCTCATGGCGTCAATTCCTATTAAAGATGGAGACCCACGAGTTTTTTCGGATAGTATGATAGAGATTCATCACACGAATCGAAAGACATATCTGATATTGATTCCCGATATGTTTAATGCTCACTATGAGCATTGAAAGTACAACTTCCAAGGCATGTAGAGAGTGCTCATCGAATTTGCATACTTTCTCTCTCATTTTCTCATTATCCCTTACGCCAATTACCATATAATATTAACAATAGCCAGCATGCTTATCGTGGCGGGAGTCAGTCATGCCAACTCATGGGTCACCTTCTTTAATTTTGCAATTTTTCCATGCTCGAATAAATTTCGCAATCGGCTTAATGTTAGGAATAATATTTCCTTTTCGACAGTGTGAGAGAATGATTAGCCATTTGTTGCTTTTTGCATACTCCGGGTACTGAATCGGTACTGCCAAACAGAAACGCTTTATCTTTAAATATTGTTTCCAATGTGCTATCAAACCATAATTAAAATAATTCAACTTTTTAAAGCCTTTATGCATCGTTACATTTGCCTGACGCGCCTACGCCGTCACGTAAAAAAACGTTACATTTGGCGACGCGTGCGTCGACGTCAATTTTGGAGTGTGTTGGGTCCCAAGTGGAAAACCCTGAATGTCATCAGGGATACGGTAAAAGGTTACGGTAGCCAACCAATATTGATCGATGGTTACGGTATCTTCCTACCGTACCCCTGATGACAATCAGGGTTTTCCCCTTGGGACCCAACACACTCCAAAATCTACGTCGACGCGCGCGTCGCCAAATGTAACGTTTTTTTACGTGACGGCGTAGGCGCGTCAGGCAAATGTAACGATGCATTAAACTTATATGCGATGGTTACGCTGTTTTTATCTTCCCATTGACAGCATAGTACTATAATGATATGATTATCAGGCTGGTAACGTTCCCGGTCTTCTCATGTGCATCGTTTCGATCGCCCTCTACGTCGTCTATCCCCCTCTTACATGGAGAGTACCCATCCTCGGTGTTGGTCCCGTACAGAAGAACAAGAGTGATTAGGGATACTGTAGGATGATGATCGATCGATAACCTTCTAGAAACTGACGATAGTTAATTGTATTGTCATGTGATAAATTATTTATAAAAAATTGAAGTGCTACCTTTTCCGTTTCACAGAAATTGATAAAAAAATTAAAATTTTATAACGCATGAAATTATAATGAGGAGAAGGAGACAGACACACCATGTTCTCATTATCATATCACTGCATCGATAACAAGGATCTGTATTGAAATGTGATAGTAGCATGTGAATAATAACCTAGATCATAGATCTAGTGACCTGGAAATGTATGTTTCAGTACTAATTGAAATGTTGAATGGATAATACTAATGACGATTTTACATTCGAAAGCAAACATATTAGATGGATTCATAATGTATTATCTAGTGAATATTTGTGTGGCAATTTTTTCTCTTATTGAAATGGTAAGAGAACTCAATATTGTATTGATTATCTATCAATTCAGGCGTGAATGAATTACACAGTTGACAAGAACCGCTTACAGCAGAGATAGACAAAAAGAATGAATTACATGAATTAAATAAATTACACTAGTTCGCGATATGGCTTTCATCACATATTTGATCTATGTCCGCGTTACACGAGCACCCATTCCTTAATCCACTATTGTCAAGTTCCCATCAATTCAACATCTCGATCACTTTGCTATGTAAAAGGTAAAAGGTAAAGGTACAACCCGTTATTCAAGGCACACGAAGTCCTGCGGGTTATCACTGCTAGGCCAGTGATATTTCAAGGCCAATTCAGTCCGGAGGGCCTAATCTCTTCTTCGGACCTACTTTACCGCATGATCTAGTCACTACCAATTCCCCTTTCGGGCGCCTTGGTGAGGCGGAGGCGGTGAAACGACCGGGAATCGAATCGTAAAACTTTGCTATGTATCTGTATAAAAATGAGGGCATATTGTGTCTGCCTCCTTCGTCTCATTAGCATATCATACATTATACAGTAATCGTCTTACTTTGTTGCATAGTTTCATTAGTATAAAAGACGATCTGTTCATCCGGATAATTATCAACAACAATGTCTACTATTTCTTCACTTATCGTTCTTCTCGCCGTTCTTGGTATCATCAATGCACAAAGCGTCAATGTTGTATTCGAAATCATCCCAATGGCTTCAATCGAAGCTCTAGGATTTACAGCAAGTGCTGCTGCAGAAATTGAAGATATGCTTTCAGCTTTCGTTAACAGGTATGTGATATATCAATTTTAATACTTATTTTGTAAGTTTTTTTTCAAACTAATAACGTGAAACGAAAAAGTGATTTCAGTACCGGAGTTGGTGCTATTAATGCTCTTAATACACTCGAAAGTTTCATCCTATCTGGACCTAACGGACCTCTTCTTGCTGAACAATTGGGAGTTCTCATGGATGAAGTTCTTGGAATCAATTTCTGAAGATACATTGGAGACAAAACGATTAATTTGTTTGATTCTCATTGGGTCTCAATAAATATTGCATACGATATGTGTTTACCAGTAAGTAGTTCAATACAACTTGAAGTAGACTTGTAAGTTTACTTCAACTTAGACGTTTTTTAATGAATATCACTGTAATGCATTTTGTTAAATGTCCTTTCACTTGAAGCAGACTTAAAGTAAACTTCAAGTCAGTGAATTTAAACTGAACAGGCAGGAAACCATAATTCAACATTGCAAAAGCGTTTTCGTTTTGAACAGAATCAAATGAATCAAAAAAATTATCACGATGTTCAAATAATGATAAATTTTAATGAAACATGTTCGTTATACCGTCAAATCCTAATCTCTTCTTCGGACCTACTTTAGGCAATAAACAAGTGATTTAAGTGGAACTAATAATTATACCGACTGAAAGATTAATCATCGATTGTGGTTACATAGTTCTCTTCACGATTTTCAATAGTACGCAATAATTGTGAAGCAACAATTCAAAAAAAAAAAAATGTTTTTATTGAATGGGAAAATAACAATAAGAGTGGATCAATATTCAACATTGATAAATTTCTCCGAAATCTCTTTTGATCAATTTAATGATCGGTTTATAAATATCTTCCGCTGCTTTAAGTCCCCATATGAAGTTTAGATGACCGTAGCCTTTTAGATTCGTTACCGACTGAATTTTTTTTTTAAATAAAACAATTATTTGTAAAAAAATGAAAATATGCTTTAATTGGACAAGTTTATACCAAGGAAATGCAAAAGAACGGAATGATAAAGATTTAATGAACATCCCACAAATCGTGATTACCTTGACGTATTGTGGATTCAACGATGGTAATAAGATTTCGTAATTATCGATAGGATCGGATAGAATATCATCATCAGACCTGCAAAACAGTATCTTTAACCAGAAAAGTACATTTATTGAAGCATTTCCCAGATTTTAAAGTTATATTTTATAATAATAAAAAATAATAACATGAACATGTGCATGTCAGTCGCAATTGTAGAGAAGTTGAACCGCGGAGCGATAGACTGGAATGTTTTAAATATATACTATTAATTCATCTCATTCAAACTACAGACATTCAGTGGAAATATAAATATTTATTTATTTTTTAAAAGTATTTATTTAAAACCTTATTGTTCATTACATCATAGGTACTTGCTTAACATGTTTCCAATGTCTACTCTCTTTAAAGGTGGAGTCCGAGCAATATTTTCGTGAACAAACTGTAAAGACAGAAAGATAGCAAAAGTTATTCTACATACCACACATTATTTTATGCTAATTTAGCTTATTGATTGCAAGAATCATGAATGAATGCTTGCTCGATGTACAGGCAAGGCGCGAAATTTTGAAAATAGGAAAGTTCAGCAATAGGTTTCGAACCGTCGTCGTTATGCTTACTAGTGAGTACTTTTACCACTGCGCTACGGGATTGATGGATGATCGTGCTAATTCCTTGCATATCAATGTCCCTTGCATAATAGATATGCTATGCATTTGAATATTCATTCGCCAGCCTCCATCTTTAAACTCTTCCTCTTTGGCACTTCTTATCACTATCCACATGATTTCTCTTATCATGAACATGTGCCTTGATTACAATACAAAAAAAAGATTCGTCAGAAAATTCTTTGGACTCAAAGCAGTTTACATACCGTGCCATAGTTAAGTTTGTTTCCTCGTGAACCGTAGTCAAAGTAGGCAGTGACGCCATGAAGAACCTTCAATGTAGTTCAGATTCAATAAAGTATCCATTACAATATAATACCATTTGGCCCCAATGTACTGTATTCTTCCATGATGTACCAGAAGGACTATGAGAAATATACACGGGAGTTCTGGTCTGACAAGAATTTTATTATTAAAATTCGAAAAAAATTGATCTGACCAAATTCAAGTCACCGCTTGGATCGGGACCAATAAACATATCGACGAATTCTATACATATTTGAACTGCAATACAAGTATTTGTTCTGAATGATAGTCATATCATCTTAAACAATATACAAAGGAAATTGTAAAAAATCGGTTATTAATGTGATTATGGACATATATATTTGATGTAATAAATAAATGAATAAATAAATAAATAAGGTTACCTAATATCTCATGAGAGCACAACGTTCGTGCCATGATCTTGAAGAAATCATTGTTCTCCAAAAACATGAATGATCCAAGCTTCTTATATGCAGCCTATAAGAAGGCTTTCATGATCTTTGATCTTTGATCTCACCTCATAATTCGAAAGAAATGGAGCCAACTTTGGTAATAACCCCTGTAGGTGCGCTGGAGTTCCAATTGGAGATAATGCGAAGAACTGTTTGATCTGTAAAAATCGGTTGGTGGTTCAAAATATACGAATATAACCTTCTTCCCATATGAAGGATCGACTGAAAGTTTCGCGAACATTATCAAGCTCCCCTGTAAAGTAAATATAATAAAACTACTCACAAGGGAATCCTTTCACCTCGCGGAAACCAATCCAGATGAAAAATTGCACAGGCATTGTTAAACGCAATAGATTATGATATGTGAAGTCGAAAAATTCAGCAGGCAATACCCGAGCCGAAGGATCTATCCAAACTTGGTCAAATTTGGCGCGCATTCACCGCCAACGATCTGAATTCATCGTCCCTATCTCTGACGAAAGGTATCAACTTGATTGGTGAATGCAGTGGAAAGTGGCTCGTACATTACAGACAAAAAGATTCCGAAAAGATGGCATCAACGCGATTGTACTAAGAAACTGCACCACCAATAAGATTTCTCTCATTGCTTCAAAATGCGGCGAATGCGCGCTAAGTTTGACCAAGTTTTGATAGATGCTGCGGCTCGGGTATTGCCCTGCTGCATTTTTCGACTTCGCGTATCATTTTCTATCGCCTTCAACAATGCTTGTGCAAATTTTCATCTGGATTGGTTTCCGCGAGGTGAGAGGATTCCCTTGTCAGATATGGTTAATTTAATCGCGAATTCATTAGAAACGCATTAGATCCATAGATGGTTTACTTGTGAATGTCCAATATAGTATAGACTTTCTTGTCCAGTTTGATTGAGTATTGTATCGATCATGGCTGGTAGATCATACAGAGCGTGTTCAACCCAACTTTAAATATCAATTGTCGTATTATATGTAATCATTCATTATTCACCTGAAGTCCCAGAAGAGTTTGCTGCTTGTGTTATAAAAAGTATGATTCTAAAAAGTATTTGGGAATTCATTATAATAAATATCAGATTGAACGAAAATATTCTTGACTTCTCACTCTGGAATATGTGTTTCCTCGCACATTTCCTAGCCAAACGTCAAAACCAGCGTCAGCGAAAAGAAAACCTTTAGCAAACATTGTATAGAATACCGGATCATGGGATCCTACCTGCTGATTGATTTGGAAGATTTGTGATAAAACTGGTAGAATCACCAACCAATCCATGCATCATTATTACAATAGGACGACATGATCTATTCGATAAATGTTCTGAAACGTCAAATCTTGTGATATTGTTGGCTTTGTATTCACCATTCTTCCCGTGTGGAATCCTTTGAAGACCGAGAATGTATCCATCTTTTGTAATGGCCTTAACTTGCTCTACTGGGTAACCCCAGTGGGAGATTATTTGTGCCTGAAAAAAACAGCTGATGACATTTTGATAATTTCAGAAAATTACATAAAAAATTGATTACCGCCGTCATATCAACTTCAGGGTCAATTGCTAGAATAGAAGATATAATCAATGGAAGTAGTTGTAGTATCATAATCGTTGATGTTATAGAATACGTTAGCATAAACTGAAAAAAATCGATTATCGAGGTTTCAAATTGTTGACGGGAAAATAAGAATAAATCTCTTACCTTTGGCAAGAAAAATCTCAACATGCAAATGCTTTGATTTTTAAACGATATGTTGGCAACAACTTTGAATAGAGTATAAATGCAAACAAGGAAATGCCAAAAATATTTGCATCCTCTAATAATATGTTATTGAGACAGACAGATGTCCTTCGGAAATCAAATCAAAACACGTGCGAAAGTACCTCGGTCAAATATAATAGCAAATAAATAATATCTCTAATTTGTGTGGCAAAAGAATGCGAGTACATCACACTATTGATTGTTCTATAAAGTACTGATTGTTAACTGTAAGGATCTAATATCCATGAGTATAATGAAGTAATTTCTTTACACGGGATAAAAAGTACGTCGAAAACGCAACTAATGGAATGGAAAGAATGATTAGAATGCAAAACAAACTATGGATGGACCGAACAGTTATCCACTAATGAATAATATGCAATCTTATATTTATTATTGAATTGAAAGTACAGTTTTGACCGTTCGTGTTATTATCGATTCCAGAGTGAACAACATAACAATATGCATAACAAACAACATTTGATACTTTTAAAGAGTTGAGGCCAACAATACCGTTGGACATATTAGCCATCAATGTATTTATATTTATCATTTAATTCTACAATGTAAAGTGACAAATTTTCTTTATCATACATTCTTTAAAAACTATTAATATTCTCATTTAATTGAATAATGGATACTTTAGAATGATACAATCAATATTCAACAGCTAATACTTCCTCCTAATTCTTCTTTGATCAAGTTTATTATCGGCTTGTAGAGTACATCAGCTGCCCTCAATCCCCAGATATAGTCCATATGGGAGAAGCCGCTGAGTCTGTTGTTCTGCTGAAAATATTATATTGAAGAGATTTAAATCGTCAGCAACAGTTTCGTTGGTATAGAAAAAAAAAGGATGAGACAAATCTTGTTCTTTTCTTACCTTTATATAGTTTTTATTCAGCGATGGCAATAGATATTCTTGTACGTCCACTGGATCTGCAAGGTAGTCTTCGTCTGACCTGAATTACGATAACTGATAAGTCGTGTAACAGATAACGATTTGTTTTGGAAAATTCTCACCAATAGAGGTACATGTCAGTGGCTATAGTTGAGAAGTTATAAGGCGGAGGAATGCTCTGAAATACTATGAAATATATCCGAAAAAGCTCCCGGTTGCCTATTGGACCATAGTTCAATCAGCAATTTACAAAATATTACAGAGCAAAGGCTAGACTATGGACCTATCACATAACGTGAATAATTATGCTTACTGTGCCATATTTCTCTTCGTTTTTCTTCGAATCACCATAATCGAATCTAGACACTGTGCCATATTTGGCCTATAATGTGCTTGGGCGTTTCACTGTTATTATTAAAATCATTTCAATGTATTGTTAGTATACCATTTGTGACCAATGAAGGACATTCCTTGATGATGTTCCTGCAGGATTGTGAGTGAAGTACACCTCTGAGCGGCTCTGAATTGGATAAATACCTTCATATCTATGAATTATTTTTTGCTCTCATGTACTTGTTCTTTGAAATGTACCATGCCTTTTCTTTGTCTTTTTTCTATCTTTTTGTCTTTTTGAAGTATGATAAATTTATATAAATTATAATTTCGTGAAAGCAGCTCCACAATTCATACAAATTCCGAGGCAAAATCGTTCGGAATGGAGAAATTTTATGGCAACCCAGCTACGAAACACCCATTAGCTGATAAAGTTCTTCAATGTCAAATGTCAAAAATATTCTTACAGCATTGAATTGATCTGTCATTGGACCGATCATTGCTTCCATCATTCCATCGCATAACTGCTCTGTAGTTGATAAATTAAAGGCACCCCCCGAGCTTAATTGAAACTCCTTTTTGAAACATTCTCCCGCTTACTTTGTAGGAGAGAGAACATTTGAGAATGGAGAGTTTCAAATTAGTCTGTGGAGTGATTTTAAACAATCATATACTACTTTTCCAGGAAATGGATTCATTCAAAACAAGTTGATTTCAATACTTTTTACACTATTATTGTCTCTGTCTTGACAGAACTTCTGAAGTACATTCCCTCTTATGAAGATTCAATTTCTCTGCTGAACCAATACTCACCACCAATGAACGTTCCGCATACAAATTGGCCAAAAAGTTTCATGGCCCAATTGTTGGGCGCAAATTCCATGGAGCCAAAAAGGTTATCGAATTGCTGAAATCGATTCGTTATCAAAATTGATCATTGATCTTTCCTACTTCAAGATCTTCGGTGAATAAGTTTGCCATATAGGGCAAAATTCCCTTAATGTGCTTGACACTACCAACGGGAGCGAATGCAAAATACTTCTTGATCTGAATTAAATTAGTATAATTAATAATTAATCGATGAAAAAGTTTGTGTTTGCATGCACTTTGAATGAAATTTAAAAAAAAATGGTTAGTTCATATTGTGCCAGATGCGCACACAAACTTTTATCAACTGGGTTGATCTCGTTGAACATACCAACCTTTTCTGAGAAAATAGGATCAGTCGATAACTTTGCAAACATGGTGAGCGTTCCCTAGAATATTCAGTGTTGATCAAAGATCAAAGATCAAAGATCAACCTGAGAGTGTCCAATATAGTAGAGACTATTCTGTCCAGTTATGTTTAGGGCAGTTTCTATCATTGCCGGGAGATCGTACTGAGCTATCTCATCCCAGCTGTAAGACAGTTTATAAAATAAGGTCATTGTTTTATGAGCATAATTTTGACACAATAAGAGCGACCATTCTCCTCTGTTTACTCATAGTTTCACACATTGAATGATTAGATAATATTTGTTTTCGTTTTCGGAGATATGGTTTTGCGTTATAGGTCAACACACGAAATATCACCACGAACGGCATATATCAGTATATTTTCTTATTATTCACCTGAATTCCCAAAACTTCTCATCAGAACTGTTTAGCCATGCGTGATTCTGGAATAAAAGGTAAAGTCTCCGATTTTCTAGCTTGATCTAACTTTTGAATAAGTGTTTCCTCTTGTATTGCCCATCCATACGTCGAATCCCGCATCCGCAAAGATATATGCTATAATATGGTTAAATTATGGATTCTATTTCCATGTTCGGCATCATTTTAGTGGTTATTTATTTCAAAGACATGAATTAATTCAAACCTGCGGATTCATTAGGCAAATTGATAGTCCAGCTTGTTGCATCCCCTTCTAGTCCATGTAAAAAGAATATGATTGGACGACATGAGCCGTTTCCAGTTGTCTCTAAAAATAACCATAACAAAAAAATAAAAATAAAATATCTTTATTTTTCTAATAATCATATACCATTCTTGCCATGGGGGATCCTTTGCATACCAAGAATATAACCATCTTCTGTAGTGGCTGTAATATCCTCAGCCGGATATCCCCAATATCGAATCATTTCTGACTAAAATTCATAACATTTACTTTTTTCAAACAAAAATACGTACATTGTTTAGAAAAATTTCCGGATCAGCGGGATGTTCTATTTCAAGCGCGGAATTAACTAGTGAGATGAAGTAGGCGAATATGACAGACAGCTTCATCTTGTAAATTGGAGTCTACCACTCAGAATAGATTAACACGTGTTAAAAATTTGGAAGTTATTAGTAAACGATAAAAAAAACGATTCATTGATTGTTTTTTTGTCCAGTGTGATAAAGGACACTATTTAACAGGAACGATAATAGGGTTGACTTTATACCTTATGTAGCAGTAAGAAGAAATCCCCACTTTATATGCTCGATCTAATCACAACAATAACACATAACAACATTCAACATTCTTTAATTTCTACGAAATCATCTGAATAATCGGCTTTTATATTCCCCTCTTCTGCACGTAGACCCGAAATGAAATAGAGGTGAATGTAACCATTCGGATTCGTCACTGACTCAACATGAACTTTTGTTATGATTTGAGATTTACCGAGAAAAATTTACAAAAATATTTTTTTTACGAATTGTGAATCAATTCGCATACTAATCATATTCTATGTGAATATAGCCAAGTATTCATTGACAACATCAGGGTGCGAAAAAGGCATTTCTTTTATTTAATTATTTTTTTTTAATTTTACATTTTATCGGAAGGTTTTGTGGTGTTATCTTGCTAGTTGGGCTTCTTGGCTTGCCAGATTTCTCCATCGCTATGATCGTGGCGTGAGTGCTTGAAGCAATTGAGGCACAAAAAATATTGTGTTTTTCTCTCGAACTTCTGAGATGATCGGCGCGATCTGATGTAGATTAAATGGAAACAAAGAAGAAGAATATGCAATCGAGATTGATAGACGACTCCGTCACAGCGGCCGATCCTCTGCGCAGCTTTCCACCCGAGTTCGAATCTTCATCATGAACATTACAGGTCAAGCTAACTTAAATATTTTAAAATTTTATATAATATTTAAAGTGCATTCAAACCTATACTTTTTTTAAAATATTTTTAAACATTTATTTGTTAGTTCCACTAGTAATCCGTTGGCATTTCACATTTTCAGGTATTGTGATATAATGGTAATGACGCAACCAAAATGAGAGAAGTGAATGAGGCAAGAAAAGATTTTCATGGGTTATTTATAAACGGAGAGGGTAAACAGCTGCGGTGGGAATAATTATCAACAGGATATCTGAAAAAATACCCTCCCCAGTTACCCGTCTGAATTGGACGCAGTTCATCTAGAAAAATGCTTGAGGAAATCAATGTATTAAATGCACTGTATATACCAGGATGAGTATCGTGAACTGATTCATTACAGTGTAACAAATTTCAAAGAGCTGCATAGGAAGTTGGGGGATAAATTGAGAGAAAGACAGAATAAAGGACCAACTATGTCTGTTCCATTCAATCTTTCAAGTGGAATACATAGAAGAGGACTGCGGAAAGGTCATCGTTCATTCAATATACATTTGAAACATGAGTTGTTTGGTCAGATGGGTTGATTAGGCTTGGATTGATGACCCTCCTTCTCAAATATCTGACAGAGCACAACGACGAGGCCTTGATTTCTGTGTTAGATCGTTTAGTGGAAACAAGTTGGAATATCTTTCAACGTCCGTATTTGGCTCTTGATTACTTTAACGATACAATATATATCGGCGTCCGTATACAAGAACAATGGAAAACTTTTTTCCGGGAAAATGTACAGTCATTCGCTTACAATTAGGCGTAGGATTTTTTTGGAAATTACGCTAATGATATCACATTTTCCCGGAAAACGGTTTTCCCGTTGTTCATGAATACGGTAGGTCACAAAAAATCGATAATCTGCGATTTTGCCCCAATCAAGTAGCTAGGCCTTCTCACGATCCCCATCCACATCAACCAAAGGACTTTCAGCGAAATCGGAGACAAAAAAATTTTCATAGTGCCAGAAAGGGCCGATTTTGCTACACTTTTACAGGAGACCCGTGGTATATATTTCACTTGTTATTTTCTGGATAATGATCGTGGATAAAGATCAAAGATCAGGATAGAAAGATCAAAGATCAAAGGACAATTTGCCTCCATGTCTGCAGAAAAGGCTACATATAGCATTGATTACAAGATAGGAAGTGGTTCCGTTTCAGCGTTAGATCAGTGATAGAGTGGCGAGATGATCAGACGAGATCGATGGGCAGAGACGCAGAGAGTCATCGCGCGCACTGAACATGATATACCACCACTATTGAGACGAGTGGCGGGCGGGGATAACTTCACTGAAAAAATATTAAAATTTTAAAAATACTAATTTTGATAAAATAAATTTTCTAATTGCCTCTAATAATTATCTTGGAACAGATTTCGATACAAATGAAGAAATATATGCGAAAATAAAGAGTGTTCTCCCATGCCGGCCAGAAATTTATTTAATTAGTAAAGCAGAGTATGATGATCGAAAGAATAATTATGATAACTTGGATTAACGAATACCAGCAATAATATTGAGTAATGCATGGAATATTCGTTGGAGGAAGCCAATGGAATTGCTTGACATAATCTCTAAGATGAACTTACAATGAGAGATGCAATTGGGTTATTGTAGGTGCTCCATGTCGGAGATAAAAAAAGCGTATGAATAACAAAGATGCGAAGATAATTGTATATTCACTATTGATTAATGGTAAATATGTATAAATGACTAATTAATCACTTGACAGGGGCAAGGCCAGCTACACGGCCTGATTAATAATAATAATAATAATCTTTATCACATCTGCACATTGGTGCGGTGGGTCATGACAGGGGGTTCTTCATAGATTAATGGGTTACAATTCTTTCTTCTATTCATCGGTTCATCGTTCGTGTATATCTTGATGGTTTTTCAACATCTGTGCTTACTACGAAGTAGAATCCAGAAAATAATCCATTAGAAATAGAAGTGAACAACCCACGTAGCAGTAGATGCTCCGTCCGAAATGGCTGCATGAAGAAGGAAATACACCTCCCGGCTTTCCAAACACCTTCTGGGAGGGGATTCAACTGGGTTTCTTATCTGTAGATGGAATAGACGAGGGAAGGTGGACAATGGTCACTTGGACAACAATGTCATATCGACCGCACGCTCGACAGAAAAGCAGCAGAATAGATAATTAAGTTCAGCTATTTTACTGAGATGTCTGAGATCGCTGTAGTTTGCAAATTCTACTTGTTTGCGATTCTATAATGTTTTAAATAGACGCTTAATAACAGTATGATCATGGTAGATTCTATAACTACAGTAATCCGTATCTCTGTCAGATCTCAGTGACGGTATACTTAATTTCTATTATGAGGTTAATTGTTCAATGTGTATTTTTTTGCTTTAAACAACTACATTTATAACATTTTAACTACGAGTACTAGAAATGTATTAAAAAGCATTAAAAATGATGTCTACTTTTTGATACTATAGTAATTTATCTCCACGCAAGGTGTGTTCTTTATAGTGTCCCTAAGTTATGCATTGACTACCAACTAATAATAATAATTTATGCATTACAAGGATAAATTATAATAGCGAATAATTGATAACGTAAGAATTACATAAAATACGATGCCACAACTTAGGTAGCAAAGAAATAAAAATTAATTATTACATTTCGAGTAACGACAAATTTATACATTTCCGGAAAGATTTAACTGAGGGGCAGATAATAGAATTATTACTAAGTTTATTCCAATTACTAACAACACGATTTGATATGAAGTTCGAGAAGCGAGTAGATTTAGCATTGTGTTTACGATATTGGAATGCGTGTCTGCGGGAAGATCTAGTATTTATAGAGGGAATAAAGAAAGAAGGATTGTCAAGATCAATAAGTCCATGTGTAGCTTTATAGGTAAAACAAAGATCAGATAGTTTGCGGCGCGATTCAAGAGGCTCTAGTTTGAGTAATGATAATCTATCAGGATATGAAGCATACGGTAGCTTGCATTTGTAGAAAACGCGACGAGTGTAAGTCCTTTGTACGTTTTCAATGAGCTTTATTAGATGATCTTCATGAGGTGGCCACAGTTCAGACGCGTATTCAAGAATAGGTCTTACATAAGTGATGAAAAGACGTGAATAAAGCTTGAGATAAGAGGTGTGAAAAATGCGATAAATATATGCACATCTGGAATTTGCTCTGGCTAGAATAGATTGGATATGAGATGAGAAAGATAGTCGATTATCGTATGATATACCGAGATCAGTGAACTCTTTAACTACAGGAAGTTTGATACCATTGATATGAAGATCGAGGGTAGGGTGTCTGTTGCCTAAATGTAGTGTCCCTAAGTTATGCATTGACTACCAACTTTGAAGTACTCTCACTTTTTGTAGCTTTGATGTACTACAGTAATCGTTAGTTACTGTTTCTAACGTTATATTGAGCAAATAATAAAATACATTGAACAAAGCACTGCTACAAAAAGTTGCACTGAATATGTATATGGTAATTTTGAAATTAAAGTCAGTTCAAGCAAAATAAAGCAAAAGTTTATATTATCGATGAAAGGATATCGTCCCTGCTTATACACTGATATGTAGCTCCGCCCATTTCTTATAAACCATATTTACATAGTGATTATGACTCCGCCCATTTAACTTCACGGGCTTGGACACCGCTAACAAACAATAAACACAACCAAAATCTTTATTCATTTTATGCTCGAGGAAATGTTCGCCGCACTCCAACGCTGCACATCCACCTTCAGACATCCGTCGAGTAGATTCCCATCTCACGACGAAGATGAAAACCTTCCGCGGATGACATCGTCGATGAAGTTGATGAAGAAGATTAGGATGATGTAATGAAAAATTATCATAGACAGTCACTTTTCTAGCAAAGAATTGCAAAATAAGAATAGATTCTTGGACACTAATAGTTCATGATCGTGTAGTTTAAAATTTCAAAAAGAAGGTGGAAACCTTATTTTCTCATTTTTTAACATTTTGAATACGATTTGGGATGAGAGACATGCACCTTTCATGGTAGAACATCCGCTAGAGATTGAGGTCCAACATCAGATCCATAATAAATGAGTCGCTGAACCGGGTTGGATGAGAGGTTGATCAGTCTTCATCGACACAGGATCACGAAGGGCTTCAGGATCTGAAAAGGACTTGAAATAATTTAGGAAGGAAATAAGAGCGTGTTACGTCCAGAGATGAAAGAAAGTGAAGAGAAACGACAAAGCAAAGATCAAAGATCAACTAAGAAAGAGATGAGGGAAATACAAGAAGACCGAAAACTACCGTAACACCATGCTCTCTCTCTCAATCATTTCATATATTCTCTAGGTCTATCCCTCGGAATAAGGAACCATTAATGTTGATGTTTACCAAATTCACTGTGACAATGAGATCACTAAGATTCTACACACATAATGTACCATCAAAGTATTGACTATCAATCTCTATCTTCATCCTTATCCACAACTATCGATCCCAACTGCCCATCAATAAGGCTAGCCAATTGATCTACCGTAAACATATCCACGGTATCATACTAAGCCGCTCACAACCTTGCTAATTGCTCATTAGTGAAAATATACAGTGGAATGAAATGGGAATACGGTATGAGGGGAGAATTATGGTAAGTGATCGTAGGGCTATAGTAGGAATGAGAGAGGTCTACTGTAAAGATGTACGAAGGCTAATAAAGGATACTCATACAAAAACGTGAAAAGCTACACTAATCTGACCACGAAGCCATACCCAGCCGTACATGGAGTAAACCCGGTGAGCCGCATAAATTGCTCAAAACCGGGAGTACCCCATGAACGGACATTCCGGGCTACAGAACCGTAACATAGAGAACTAAATAACTAAGATCACAATGATCCCGGGCAACGGAACCGAAAGACAGTTGACTAACTAACTAACCAATTTCAGAAAGATCGATACGAATATTGTGGTGTGGGATACGATACCTTAGTGATGGAATAGACGTATCCCTGCGTAGATGAACGACGAATCCACATGTAGGCGAGCGTAGAGTAGTTGAGAAACAGCAAGACGATCATCGAAGTTGTTGTTCAGCCGATGAGAGAAGACGTGGGATGAGACGATCTATAATGAATAATGATTTATATACTGTGTCTACTATAGGGGTGTATGAAGGCTGATACAAGATATCCATGAAAAAAGGATAAGGTGCCTTACAGAATACGACGCATCTTTGAGTAGACGAACGACGAATCCATAGGCGAAGAGTACTCCGGAAGATGAGAGACATCTAGACAACCATCGAAGTTGTAGTTGAGCCGGTGAGAGATGGAGGAGGGCAGTTGGGATGAGACGATAAATGATAATAGTGGGAATGATGGTGCCTTATATGCGGATCATCAAGGCTCACGCGCTCGGTGTTTACATTCTAGAAAGGATTGGAAGGAATGATCTGCCATGTTCCTAGAATTATTGAACTGAGTGCACGTGCACTCAGTCAATCAATGGAGACAAGATGGAGTCTAGTCAAGTGATCTACTCTCTAATGCTGAGTATTGATTTCCTGAGTGCACGTGCACTTAGTTGGACGACTATAGGAATAGGGCAGATCATTCCTTTCAATCCTTCTAGAACGTAAACATCGAGCGCGTGAGCTTTGGTGATCAGCATATAAGGCACCATCATTCCCACTATTATCATTTATCGTCTCATCCCAAGGGCCCTCCTCCATCTCTCACCGGCTCAACTACAACTTCGATGGTTGTCTAGATGTCTCTCATCTTCCGGAGTACTCTTCGCCTATGGATTCGTCGTTCGTCTACTCAAAGATGCGTCGTATTCTGTAAGGCACCTTATCCTTTTTTCATGGATATCTTGTATCAGCCTTCATACACCCCTATAGTAGACACAGTATATGTATAAATCATTATTCATTATAGATCGTCTCATCCCACGTCTTCTCTCATCGGCTGAACAACAACTTCGATGATCGTCTTGCTGTTTCTCAACTTCTCTACGCTCACCTACATGTGGATTCGTCGTTCATCTACGCAGGGATACGTCTATTCCATCACTGAGGTATCGTATCCCACACCACAATGTTCGTATCGATCTTTCTGAAATTGGTTAGTTAGTTAGTCAACTGTCTTTCGGTTCCGTTGCCCGGGATCATTGTGATCTTAGTTATTTAGTTCTCTATGTTACGGTTCTGTAGCCCGGAATGTCCGTTCATGGGGTACTCCCGGTTTTGAGCAATTTATGCGGCTCACCGGGTTTACTCCATGTACGGCTGGGTATGGCTTCGTGGTCAGATTAGTGTAGCTTTTCACGTTTTTGTATGAGTATCCTTTATTAGCCTTCGTACATCTTTACAGTAGACCTCTCTCATTCCTACTATAGCCCTACGATCACTTACCATAATTCTCCCCTCATACCGTATTCCCATTTCATTCCACTGTATATTTTCACTAATGAGCAATTAGCAAGGTTGTGAGCGGCTTAGTATGATACCGTGGATATGTTTACGGTAGATCAATTGGCTAGCCTTATTGATGGGCAGTTGGGATCGATAGTTGTGGATAAGGATGAAGATAGAGATTGATAGTCAATACTTTGATGGTACATTATGTGTGTAGAATCTTAGTGATCTCATTGTCACAGTGAATTTGGTAAACATCAACATTAATGGTTCCTTATTCCGAGGGATAGACCTAGAGAATATATGAAATGATTGAGAGAGAGAGCATGGTGTTACGGTAGTTTTCGGTCTTCTTGTATTTCCCTCATCTCTTTCTTAGTTGATCTTTGATCTTTGCTTTGTCGTTTCTCTTCACTTTCTTTCATCTCTGGACGTAACACGCTCTTATTTCCTTCCTAAATTATTTCAAGTGCTTTTCAGATCCTGAAGCCCTTCGTGATCCTGTGTCGATGAAGACTGATCAACCTCTCATCCAACCCGGTTCAGCGACTCATTTATTATGGATCTGATGTTCAATCTCTAGCGGATGTTCTACCATGAAAGGTGCATGTCTCTCATCCCAAATCGTATTCCAAATGTTAAAAAATGAGAAAATAAGGTTTCCACCTTCTTTTTGAAATTTTAAACTACACGATCATGAACTATTAGTGTCCATGAATCTATTCTTATTTTGCAATTCTTTGCTAGAAAAGTGACTGTCTATGATAATTTTTCATTACATCATCCTAATCTTCTTCATCAACTTCATCGACGATGTCATCCGCGGAAGGTTTTCATCTTCGTCGTGAGATGGGAATCTACTCGACGGATGTCTGAAGGTGGATGTGCAGCGTTGGAGTGCGGCGAACATTTCCTCGAGCATAAAATGAATAAAGATTTTGGTTGTGTTTATTGTTTGTTAGCGGTGTCCAAGCCCGTGAAGTTAAATGGGCGGAGTCATAATCACTATGTAAATATGGTTTATAAGAAATGGGCGGAGCTACATATCAGTGTATAAGCAGGGACGATATCCTTTCATCGATAATATAAACTTATGCTTTATTTTGCTTGAACTGACTTTAATTTCAAAATTACCATATACATATTCAGTGCAACTTTTTGTAGCAGTGCTTTGTTCAATGTATTTTATTATTTGCTCAATATAACGTTAGAAACAGTAACTAACGATTACTGTAGTACATCAAAGCTACAAAAAGTGAGAGTACTTCAAAGTTGGTAGTCAATGCATAACTTAGGGACACTATAAAGAACACACCTTGCGTGGAGATAAATTACTATAGTATCAAAAAGTAGACATCATTTTTAATGCTTTTTAATACATTTCTAGTACTCGTAGTTAAAATGTTATAAATGTAGTTGTTTAAAGCAAAAAAATACACATTGAACAATTAACCTCATAATAGAAATTATAAGTATACCGTCACTGAGATCTGACAGAGATACGGATTACTGTAGTTATAGAATCTACCATGATCATACTGTTATTAAGCGTCTATTTAAAACATTATAGAATCGCAAACAAGTAGAATTTGCAAACTACAGCGATCTCAGACATCTCAGTAAAATAGCTGAACTTAATTATCTATTCTGCTTTAATCAGGCCGTGTAGCTGGCCTTGCCCCTGTCAAGTGATTAATTAGTCATTTATACATATTTACCATTAATCAATAGTGAATATACAATTATCTTCGCATCTTTGTTAGTCATACGCTTTTTTTATGTCCGACATGGAGTCCGACATGGATCACCTACAATACCCCAATTGCATCTCTCATTGTAAGTCCATCTTAGAGATTATATCAAGCAATAACATCGGCTTCCTCCAACGAATATTCCATGCATTACTCAATATTATTGCTGGTATTCGTTAATCCAAGTTATCATAATTATTCTTTCGATCATCATACTCTGCTTTATCAATTAAATAAATTTCTGGCCGGCATGGGAGAACACTCTTTATTTTCGCATATATTTCTTCATTTGTATCGAAATCTGTTCCAAGATAATTATTAGAGGCATTTAGATAATTTATTTTATCAAAATTAATATTTTTAAAATTTAATATTTTTTCAGTGAAGTTATCCCCGCCCGCCACCCGTCTGATTAGTGGTGGTATATGAAGTTCAGTGCGCGCGATGACTCTCTGCGTCTCTGCCCATCGATCTCGTCTGATCATCTCGCCACTCTATCACTGATCTAACGCTGAAACGGAACCACTTCCTATCTTGTAATCAATGCTATATGTAGTCATTTCCGCAAACATGGAGGCAAATTGTCTTTTGATCTTTGATCTTTGTACCTTGATCTTTGATCTTTGTCCACGATTTTTCAAACAATGGGTGAAATTCCAAATTTTCAGTTTATAAATGTGAGATTTATCTTATAGAAAATAACAAGTGAAATATATACCACGGGTCTCCTGTAAAAGTGGGCAACGGGGTTGTAAGGTGCACTCTTCTTCCGAATGCGAAGTCATTGTAAGATAGAGGAGAGGAGGGGGAGTTCACTAACAAATGCAACACATGAAAATAAAAAAAAAACAATCAAACTATTATTATCGTCTCTGTTCAACACTTGAAAGCGGTAAAAAATCGAAATTGGAGCAGTTTTTTTTGAAAACTCGAAAAAGGCTTGATATAACAATTTGGATAGTAAATGTTTCAATCTCCTTTTCGAGAGAATCATTTCTATTTTTTGAAAAGGTAATTGGATAACGTTGAAAGTGAGATACGATCAAAAAACGGAAAGTGATAAAAAATCGACTAAGTCCGTGAGCTATACTAGTAATCGACCCTAGGGGCCAAGAGATACGGGCAATGAACTAGATAGTGATATTGTGCGTGGTTTGAAGACACAATTTTTGCAATAAAACGGATATCCCCAAGAACAAATTTTCGAGAACAGGTCACCTTTTTGGTAGAAAATATGCTTTTCGCGTTTTTCGCCCTGAAGACGACTTAGAGGCGAACGGGTCAATTCAAAAGCTAAAAGAGATTTATTTTTTTTGGCTCAAAAAGAATTCTCATTTATAATATATTCTGAAGGTGTGATATCTTTATTCTTTGAAATTTTATACAGTCAATATTTAACATCTTATAGTTCCTTCTAATTCTTCTTTGATCAAGTTTATTATTGGTTTGTAGAGTACATCAGCTGCCCTCAATCCCCAAATATAATCCATATGTGAAAAGCCACTGAGTCGATTATTCTGCTGAAAATATGATAATTAAATGAGTTTAGATCTGTAAACAGACAAAACAGATGAAAGCAATTGCTTCCTCTCTAACACTTTGTATCTAAACTGATTTGACATCGTAATGGCGATGGGGTGTGCCTTTAACAAAGTTACCTTTATGTAGTCTTTATTCAGTGATCGTAATAGATATTCCTGTATATCTACTGGATCTGCAAGGTAGTCCTCATCTGACCTGAATGATTTGTTTATTATGCATGCAAAATTCAGAGAATTGAAATCTATCGGGCATTTAAATGTTGTGTGATAGTGAATCATCCCAACATTTGTAGTTATGCGATGGTCTGAATCACAAAAGCACAGACAACGCACTTATCACGTAATGTGAATACATTATACTTACAGTGCCGTATTTATCTTCATTTTTCTTCGAATCTCCATAATCGAATCGAGACACTGTGCCATATTTAATCTTAAAATATAAGTTGTATAATTTGTGTTCAAGAATCACTACCATTTGTGCCCAGTGAAGAATATTCTGAGATGAAGTTCCAGCAGGATTGTGAGAGAAGTACACTTCAGAGCGAGGCTTTCCTTGTCTACGATTTCTTTGTCTACGAGAAAGGGTTGCCAGTGAGGAGAGCAAAATTAACTCCCATTATGCTCTTAGAGAATTTATATCAGAACTTCTACATATTTTAAAGTAATAATTCCACTTTAAAAAATAAGAAAAAAAATAAAAAAGTAAATCTCACCACCAACGAATGTTCCGCATACGAATTGGGCAATTAGTTTCATGGCCCAACTGTTAGGAGTAAACTCCATGGAACCGAATAAATCAGTGAATATCTGCAATATTATGTTCTTCCTCAAAATTGATCTTTGATCTCTCCTACTTCAAGATCATCTGTGAATAAGTTGGCGATATAAGGCATAATTCCCTTAATGTTGGTTACTCTACCCACGGGAGCGAATGCGAAATATTTCTTGATCTGAAAGAGAAAGTTGCACCGCTGATGTAATTTCGAAATTGAATGACCTTCTTCGAGAAAACAGGATCAGTTGACAGCTTGGAAAACATGGTTAGTGTGCCCTGTAAAATTGAATATTTAAATTGCGAACACATTATTAATGATCAACTTGAGAGTGTCCTATATAGTAGAGGCTACTCTGTCCAGTGATGTTGAGTGCAGTTTCGACCATTGCCGGGATGTCGTATTGAGCTATCTCATCCCAACTGAAAATAGGCAATGGTTGTGACAAAAATGAACGGATGTTGCACTGTGAACAACTTTATTTTGCGCTACATGAGGCCAACTCTTGTTTTTTTTCATAATATTTTTCATGCGATTTTTTCATTTATTGAATTATAGCATTTTTTGAATTTCCTTTATGAGACAAGGGCAACGCATGAACTGTCGATGCGAAAGATCGATTTAAGGCATTGGTGTGCTTTCTAAGATACGATACATACCTAAACTCCCAAAACTTCTCATCAGAGGATTTGAACGATACGTGATTCTGGAATAAATTTCTAAGTTCTCTAATAATACAAGTTGTTTAACCTTTGAGTAAGTGTTTCCTCTTGCATTACCCAACCACACATCGAATCCGGCATCAGCGAAGATATATGCTGTATTTTAAATAAGATACACACTTAAATCATTTAAAAAATATTTATAATCATAATTTTGTTTTTTTTTCTATCATTTTTTTCTTCCGAGCGATGCATAATGACAAACCTGCTGATTGATTGGGGAAGTTAATAGTCCAACTTGATGCGTCACCCTCTAATCCATGTAACATGAAAACAATTGGTCGACACTTTCCGGATGTTTCTCAAAAATGTTATAGTCGTATGAGTGATGAGCGGTTACTTTATAACCGAATACCATTCTTTCCATGAGGAATCCTTTGCATTCCCAAAATATAACCATCGTCTGTTGTGGCCGTAATATCCTCAGCCGGATATCCCCAATATCGAATCATTTCTGACTGAAATTAATTCTCAATACATTGATGCATATGCTCAATACATATACTTCTCAAACTGTGCTTACATTGTCTAGAAGAGTTTCCGGTTCATGGGATATTCCTGGAGAAGCGTACACTATTGAAGCAATGCAAATTAATTGAACGTGCTGCTTCATTTCGTCACCTCAGTGGTCTGAAACATATTAATATACCTTAAACAAATAAAGGAAAACAACGAATTAATTTGAAACTCACCACTCTGACAATGCTACTTCGCTTTCTTTGTCTATGAGGGAGCGTTGCCAGAGCGGATAGTAAAATTAGCCCGGGGAGTGTCTTTAATGTCTCATCGATAAACAAGTGACTAATGTTATTGATTGTACCACTGGTTGCCCATTGTGATAAAGGGACTCTATTAAAAACGAACGATAAAGGAGTGAACTACGGTGTTTCCCACATTTTCCATTTTATCTGTCAAAAATAATCTCCGCTGCACTTTATTTGTCCGGCTAATCACAACAAAAGCATTATAAGTAGTGTTCCGCATTCGTGCAATAGTCGTGCAATTCGTGCAATCGTTGCATCATTTTCAGTCATCAGTGACATTTAGCGGTCGCTATTTTAATGCTTTTCTTTGTCAGTTTACATACCGTGCCATAGTTAAGTTTGTTTCCTCGTGAACCGTAGTCAAAGTAGGCAGTGACGCCATGAAGAACCTTCAATGTAGTTCAGATTCAATGAAGTATCCATTACAATATAAAACCATTTGGCCCCAATGTACTGTATTCTTCCATGATGTACCAGAAGGACTATGAGAAATATACACGGGAGTTCTGGTCTGACAAGAATTTTATTATTAAAATTCGAAAAAAATTGATCTGACCAAATTCAAGTCACCGCTTGGATCGGGACCAATAAACATATCGACGAATTCTATACATATTTGAACTGCAATACAAGTATTTGTTCTGAATGATAGTCATATCATCTTAAACAATATACAAAGGAAATTGTAAAAGAAGATGACCTAATATCTCATGAGAACACAACGTTCGTGCCATGATCTTGAAGAAATCATTATTCTCCAGAAACATGAATGATCCAAGCTTCTTGTATGCAGCCTATAAGAAGGCTTTCATGATCTTTGATCTTTGATCTCACCTCATAATTCGAAAGAAATGAAGCCAACTTTGGTAATAACCCCTGTAAGTGCGCTGGAGTTCCAATTGGAGATAATGCGAAGAACTGCTTAATCTGTAAAAATCGATTGATGGTTCAAAAATTTCCGATTATCACCTTCTTCCCATATGAAAGATCGACTGAAAGTTTCGCGAACATTATCAAGCTCCCCTGTAAAGTAAATATAATAAAACTACTCACAAGGGAATCCTTTCACCTCGCGGAAACAAGCTCACCTGAACAATCAATATTATAAAACTCCTCGGATATTGTTAATTTTATCGCGAATTCATTAGAAACGCATTAGATCCATAGATGGTTTACTTGAGAATGTCCAATATAGTATAGACTTTCTTGTCCAGTATGATTGAGTATTGTATCGATCATTGCTGGTAGATCATACAGAGCGTGTTCAACCCTTTAAATATCAATTGTCGTATTATAATCATTCATTATTCACCTGAAGTCCCAGAAGAGTTTGCTGCTTGTGTTAAAAAGTATGATTCTGAAAAGTATTTAGGAATTGATTAGAATAAATATCAGAATGAACGAAAATATTCTTGACTTCTCACTCTGGAATATGTGTTTCCTCGCACATTTCCTAGCCAAACGTCAAAACCAGCGTCAGCGAAAAGAAAACCTTTAGCAAACATTGTATAGAATACCGGATCATGGGATCCTACCTGCTGATTGATTTGGAAGATTTGTGATAAAACTGGTAGAATCACCAACCAATCCATGCATCATTATTACAATAGGACGACATGATCTATTCGATAAATGTTCTGAAACGTCAAAACTTGTGATATTGTTGGCTTTGTATTCACCATTCTTCCCGTGTGGAATCCTTTGAAGACCGAGAATGTATCCATCTTTTGTAATGGCCTTAACTTGCTCTACTGGGTAACCCCAGTGGGAGATTATTTGTGCCTGAAAAAAACAGCTGATGACATTTTGATAATTTCAGAAAATTACATAAAAAATTGATTACCGCCGTCATATCAACTTCAGGGTCAATTGCTAGAATAGAAGATATAATCAATGGAAGTAGTTGTAGTATCATAATCGTTGATGTTATAGAATACGTTAGCATAAACTGAAAAAAATCGATTATCGAGGTTTCAAATTGTTGACGGGAAAATAAGAATAAATCTCTTACCTTTGGCAAGAAAAATCTCAACATGCAAATGCTTTGAATTTTAAACGATATGTTGGTAACAACTTTGAATAGAGTATAAATGCAAACAAGGAAATGCCAAAAATATTTGCATCCTCTAATAATATGTTATTGAGACAGATGTCCTTCGGAAATCAAATCAAAACACGTGCGAAAGTACCTCGGTCAAATATAATAGCAAATAAATAAAATATCTAATTTGTGTGACAAAACAATGCGAGAATATCACACTATTGATTGACCTATGAACTATTGATTGCTAACTGTAAGGATGTAATATCCGTAAGTATAATGCAGTAATTTCATTACACGGGATAAAAAGTACGTTGCAAACGCAACAAATGGAATGGAAAGAATGATTAGAATGGAAAACAAACTATGGATGGAATGACCGGAGTTATCCACTAATGAATAATATTCAATCTCATATTTATTATTGAATTGAAAGTACAGTTTTGACCGTTCATCTTGTTATCGATTCCAGAGTGAACAACATAACAATATGCATACCAAACAACATTTGATATTTTTAAAAAGTTGAGGCCAACACTAACGTTAAAAATATCAGTCATAAGTGTATTTTTATTCATCATTTACTTTTAATTATTATTCTACCATGCATAAATAGTGGCACATTTTCTTTATCAAACATTCTTTAAAAACTATTACTATTCTAATTTAATTGAATGGTGTATACAATCAATATTCAACATCCTATGTTTCCTCCTAATTCTTCTTTGATCAAGTTTATTATCGGCTTGTAGAGTACATCAGCTGCCCTCAATCCCCAAACATAGTCCATATGGGAGAAGCCACTGAGTCGGTTATTCTGCTGTAAATATCACATGAAAGATATTTAAATCGTCAACAACAGTCGGTATAAAATGAATAGTCAAATCTGGCGCTCTTCTTACCTTTATGAAGTCCTTATTCAGTGATGGTAGTAAGTATCCCTGTACGTCCACTGGATCAGCAAGGAAGTCTTCGTCTGACCTGAACTGGATTGCTAATAAGTCGTATATATTATAAAGATTTTTTAATATATACGACTGAAAAGTCGTATATATTATAAAGACTTTTGAAGAATTCTCACCAATACAAATACATGTCAGTTGCGATAGCCGAGAAGTTATAAGGCGGAGGAATACTCTAAAAAAAACAAAGAAATCAATCCAAAACAAAAACAACAGAAAAAAACAGTTCCTGGTTGAATATTGCATCAACTTCTCGAAAAGGAAAAATATTATTATAATAATAACTACGAAGATTGTTTTACAAACGAATCCTAACAACTTACAGTGCCGTACTTATCTTCGTTCTTCTTCGAATCAGCGTAATCGAATCGAGACACTGTGCCATATTTTACCTATAATTTTTTAGAATTTTGCTGATATTTTTGAAAGCATTTCAACGTTTTGTTAGTATACCATTTGTGACCAATGAAAAACATTCCGGGAAGATGTTCCAGCAGGATTGTGAGCGAAGTACACATCAGAGCGAGTCTGAATTGAGTAGATCAGTTATCTTTCATATATTTTAATCTTCTTACAGCGTTGAATTGATCAGTGTTTGGACCGATCATTGACTCCATGATGCCATCGCATAATCGTTCTGTAATTGATCATGATAAGAGTTAACTTTTACTCGACCAATACCCTGCGGAAGACAACAACGGAGAGAAAGAGCATTGTCAGAGTTTCAAATTAGCTCGGAATGGGCATCTAAACAATTACATACTAATGGAATGGTGCGAAACAAGAACGATTTTCACCATTTTTTTCATTTTTCTCCTTAATAAGTATTCCTCTTATGAAAATTCTATTTTTCTGATAAATAAATTCGATTCAATTCAATTAAATTTATCATATCAGGCATTAATGCTCAGATAGGGATGAGTCGGTGATTTTCATCGGGGTTTGCATTCCACTAGATTGTACTCGCTCCATCGTACTCGTGGCTTTCTAGGGATGCGATTCCAGTTGTATGGCGCAAAGCAATCTGATGGGCCTATTAGCGAAATTTCCTTTTCGCATTTCTCGGGAAATCTGATAAATTTCAAAAATTGGTGCCACAATTCCTTAGATTTGTTGAATATCTAGCTATGGCCAAAGCACCATCTTCAGAAAAGTTGTCGTTCATGAGTTGGGCGACGTTTCTTAATTGTTCAATCAGATCGCCGTGGGGGGTCCATAGTGCTGTCTCGCGACTCCTCTGTTCCTTATTCATATCTCGCACTTTGATAAATAAATACTCACGACCAATGAACGTTCCGCATACAAATTGTGAAAGCAGTTTCGTGGCCCAATTGCTGGGCGTAAATTCCATTGATCCGAAAAGGTTATCGAATAACTGAAATCAATTCTTCCTCAAAATTGATCTTTGATCTTTCCTACTTCAGCATCTTCGGTGAATAAGTTTGCCATATAAGGCAAAATTCCCTTAATGTGTTTTACACTGCCAACGGGAGCAAATGCGAAGAACTTCTTAATCTGAATGAATATCTTTAGAATACACGCAAAATAAGATTTATCAGCTGATTTGATCTTGTTGAACTTGACTACCTTTTTGGAGAAAATAGGATCAGTCGATAACTTTGCAAACATGGTGAGGGTTCCCTAGAATATTCAGTTTTGATCAAAGATCAAAGATCAAAGATCAACCTGCGAATGTCCAATATAGTATAGACTATTCTGTCCAGTTATGTTTAGCACAGTTTCGATCATTGCCGGAATGTCATACTGAGCTATCTCATCCCAGCTGCAAAACAGTTTATAAAAGTAAGGTCATTGTTTTATGAGCATAATTTTGACTCAATGAGAGCGACCATTCTCCTCTATTTACTCATAGTTTCACACATTGAATGATTAGATAATATTTGTTTTCGTTTTCGGAGATATGGTTTTCCGTTTATAGGTCAACACACGAAATATAACCACGAAAGGCAGACATCAGTATGTTTTCTCCTTGTTTACCTGAATTCCCAAAACTTCTCATCAGAGCTGCTGAGCCATGCGTGATTCTGTAAAAACGGGTAATGCGGTGTTACATTTTCAAAACGTGCGAACGTCCACGTGCGTTTTACTAACTGAAAAACGCACATGGACGTTTTGAAAATGTGGCACCGCATAACATCTCCGATTTCCAAGTCGTTCTAACCCTAGAATAAGTGTTTCCTCTTGTATTACCCATCCAAACGTCGAATCCCGCATCGGCAAAGATATATGCTATAATATGTTTAGATTATGCATGCTCAGCTATGTGCGTTTTCAGTATTTTAGTTAATTTTCTTCTTTCAAGAAATGCATTAAAGGTGGACTCCCGCGAATATTTTCATGAACAAACTGTGAAGACAGAAAGTTAGCAAAAGTTATGTTACATACCGTACACTATTTATTTCATGCTAATTCAACTTATTGATTTCTAGAATCATGAATGAATCATGCTAGCTATTGCAGGCAAAGGCGCGCTTTTTGAAAATAGGAAAGTTCGGCAATAGGATTCGAACCCGCGACCATGCGCTAGCCAGTGAGAGGGTTTACCACTACGCTAAGGAACTGATGTATGAACGCTCTATCTTCTTGCATACCACTTGACACTTGCATAAGCGAGATGCAAGAGATTTGCATGAACATTCGAGGGTCTCCACCTTTAATTCAAACCTGCGGATTGATGGGGCAAATTAATAGCCCAATTTGTTGCATCATTTTCTAGTCCATGTAAAAGGAATATGATTGGTCGACATGAACCATTTCCAGTTGATTCTAAATATAACCGAGTAATCTTTATGATTCTAATAAGATGCAATCATATACCATTCTTTCCATGGGGAATCCTCTGCATACCAAGAATATATCCATCTTCTGTAGTTGCGGTAATTTCCTCAGCCGGATATCCCCAATATCGAATGATCTCCGACTGAAATTCATAACATTTACATGTTTTCAAAAAAAATATACGCACATTGTTTAAAAATATTTCCGGATCAACGGAATGTTTCATTTCGGACACGGAATAAACTATTGAGACGAAACAGGCTAATGTGGTAGGCAGCTTCATCTTGTATATTGGAGAGTACGACTCTGAAGAGATTAAAACGTCATATGGAATATATTAGTAAACGATAAGAACGATTAATTTCATTGATTGTCTTTGTGATACACGACACTATTAAATATGGACGCTAATGGAGTTATGGCCAGCAAGAAAACCCTATATAACTGTGATAAGTAATCCCCAACGCACTTCATATGCTCAATCTCATCTCAATAATAACATGAGAACAACATTCACATTCGACATTGTTTAATTTTTATGAAATCTGTTTTTATCATTTGAATAATCGGCTTTTGGCACTTCCTTGATTTCTGGCCCAGGTCATAATACAGATCAATTCTAGTCATTTCTCATTAATCACCATTTATTAGTCATTTCGCATTATATCCGACCCTTTTCTCGGTTGTGGTAAAACCAACCGCTCCATGATTGATAGAATAATGAAATGATATTTTTTCTCCTCTCTTCCCATACTCTCTCATTCAAATCCAATCTCATTTCCATATCATCCCATTCCACTATAAAAGCATTCGATTCCTTTTCTCCGGTTCAGTCCAGAGCTCTCCCATCTCGAGGAGAGCTCGGGGAGCTTTTCACCCCCGTGGACGTCGTCCTTCTTGTGAGGAGGACGACCCCTCCATTCGATCGAAAAGATCGAAATGGGGAGGGGGGGGGTGAACGAGGAGGCTGGGCCAGAAATCAAAGAAGTTCAAAATGAACTTTTGTTATGACAGGAGATTTACCGAGAAAAATTGACAAAAATATTTTTTACGAATTGTGAATCAATTCGCATACTAATCATATTCAATGAATATAGGCCAAGTATTTATAGGCAACATCAGTGTGCGAAACAGGCATTTCTTTTATTTAATTTTTAAAAAATTTACATCTTATCGGTTGGTTTTGTGGTGTTATCTTGCTAGCTGGGCTTCAAGAGATTTTTACATCGCTATGATCGTGGCGTGAGTGCTTGAAGCAAGTGAGGCACAAAAATATTGTGTTTTTCTCTCGAACTTCTGAGATGATCGGCGCGATCTGATGTAGATTAAATGGAAACAAAGAAGAGGAATATGCAATCGAGATTGATAGACGACTCCGTCACAGCGGCCGATCCTCTGCGCAGCTTTCCACCCGAGTTCGAATCTTCATCATGAACATTACAGGTCACGCTAACTTAAATATTTTAAAATTTTATATAATATTTAAAGTGCATTTTGTACATTTAAAAAAATATTTAAAAACATTTATTTGTTAGTTCCACTAGTAATCCGTTGGCATTTCACATTTTCAGGTATTGTGATATAATGGTAATGACGCAACCAAAATGAGAGAAGTGAATGAGGCAAGAAAAGATTTTCATGGGTTATTTATAAACGGAGAGGGTAAACAGCTGCGATGGGAATAATTATCAACAGGATATCTGAAAAAATACCCTCCCCAGTTATCCGGCTGAATTGGACGCAGTTCATCCAGAAAAATGCTTGAGGAAATCAATGTATTAAATGTATTGTATATAGCAGGATGAGTATCGTGAACTGATTCATTACAGTGTATCAAATTTCAAAGAGCTGCATAAGAAGTTGGAGGATAAATTGAGAGAAGGACTGAATAAAGGACCAACTATGCCTGTTCCATTCAATCTTTCTAGTGGAATACATAGAAGAGGACTGAGGAAAGGTCATCGATCATTCAATATACATTTGAAACATGAGTTGTTTGGTCAGATGGGTTGATTAGGCTTGGATTGATGTCCCTCCTTCTCTAATATCTGACAAAGAACAACGAAGAGGCCTTGATTTCTGTGTTAGATCGTTTAGTGGAAACAAGTTGGAATATCTTTCAACGTCCGTATTTGGCTCTTGATTACTTTAACGATACAATATATATCGGCGTCCGTATACAAGAACAATGGAAAACTTTTTTCCGGGAAAATGTACAGTCATTAGCTTAGGCGTAGGATTTTTTGGAGATTACGCTGATGATATCACATTTTCCCGGAAAACGGTTTTCCCGTTGTTCATGAATACGGTAGGTCACAAAAAATCGATAATCTGCGATTTTGCAGCAATCAAGTAGCTATGCCTTCTCACGACCCCCAACCACATCTACCAAAGGACTTTCAGCGAAATCGGAGACAAAAAAATTTTCATAGTGCCAGAAAGGGCCGATTTTGCTACACTTTTACAGGAGACCCGTGGTATATATTTGACTTGTTATTTTCTGGATAAAGATCGTGGATAAAGATCAAAGATCAAGATACAAAGATCAAAGATCAAAAGACAATTTGCCTCCATGGTTGCGGAAATGACTACATATAGCATTGATTACAAGATAGGAAGTGGTTCCGTTTCAGCGTTAGATCAGTGATAGAGTGGCGAGATGATCAGACGAGATCGATGGGAAGAGACGCAGAGAGTCATCGCGCGCACAGAACTTGATATACAACCACTATTGAGACTGGTGGCGGGATAACTTCACTGAAAAAATATTAAAATTTTAAAAATAATAATTTTGATAAAATAAATATTCTAAATGCCTCTAATAATTATCTTGGAACAGATTTCGATACAAATAAAGAAATATATGCGAAAATAAAGAGTGTTCTCCCATGCCGGCCAGAAATTTATTTAATTGATAAAGCAGAGTATGATGATCGAAAGAATAATTATGATAACTTGGATTAACGAATACCAGCAATAATATTGAGTAATGCATGGAATATTCGTTGGAGGAAGCCGATGGTATTGATTGACAATCTCTAAGATGAACTTACAATGAGAGATGCAATTGGGTTATTGTAGGTGCTCCATGTCAGAGATAAAAAAGCGTATGAATAACAAAGATGCGAAGATAGTTGTATATTCACTATTGATTAATGGTAAATATGTATAAATGACTTTAATTAATCACTTGACACGGGCAAGGCCAGCTACACGGCCTGATTAAAGCAGAATAGATAATTAAGTTCAGCTATTTTACTGAGATGTCTGAGATCGCTGTAGTTTGCAAATTCTACTTGTTTGCGATTCTATAATGTTTTAAATAGACGCTTAATAACAGTATGATCATGGTAGATTCTATAACTACAGTAATCCGTATCTCTGTCAGATCTCAGTGACGGTATACTTATAATTTCTATTATGAGGTTAATTTTTCAATGTGTATTTTTTTGCTTTAAACAACTAGATTTTATAACATTTTAACTACGAGTACTAGAAATGTATTAAAAAGCATTAAAAATGATGTCTACTTTTTGATACTATAGTAATTTATCTCCACGCAAGGTGTGTTCTTTATAGTGTCCCTAAGTTATGCATTGACTACCAACTTTGAAGTACTCTCACTTTTTGTAGCTTTGATGTACTACAGTAATCGTTAGTTACTGTTCCTAGCGTTATATTGAGCAAATAATAAAATACATTGAACAAAGCACTGCTACAAAAAGTTGCACTGAATATGTATATGGTAATTTTGAAATTAAAGTCAGTTCAAGCAAAATAAAGCAAAAGTTTATATTATCGATGAAAGGATGTCGTCCCTGCTTATACACTGATATGTAGCTCCGCCCATTTCTTATAAACCATATTTACATAGTGACTATGACTCCGCCCATTTAACTTCACGGGCTTGGACACCGCTAACAAACAATAAACACAACCAAAATCTTTATTCATTTTATGCTCGAGGAAATGTTCGCCGCACTCCAACGCTGCACATCCACCTTCAGACATCCGTCGAGTAGATTCCCATCTCACGACGAAGATGAAAACCTTCCGCGGATGACATCGTCGATGAAGTTGATGAAGAAGATTAGGATGATGTAATGAAAAATTATCATAGACAGTCACTTTTCTAGCAAAGAATTGCAAAATAAGAATAGATTCTTGGACACTAATAGTTCATGATCGTGTAGTTTAAAATTTCAAAAAGAAGGTGGAAACCTTATTTTCTCATTTTTTTAACATTTTGAATACGATTTGGGATGAGAGACATGCACCTTTCATGGTAGAACATCCGCTAGATATTGAACATCAGATCCATAATAAATGAGTCGCTGAACCGGGTTGGATGAGAGGTTGATCAGTCTTCATCGACACAGGATCACGAAGGATCTGAAAAGGACTTGAAATAATTTAGGAAGGAAATAAGAGCGTGTTACGTCCAGAGATGAAAGAAAGTGAAGAGAAACGACAAAGCAAAGATCAAAGATCAACTAAGAAAGAGATGAGGGAAATACAAGAAGACCGAAAACTACCGTAACACCATGCTCTCTCTCTCAATCATTTCATATATTCTCTAGGTCTATCCCTCGGAATAAGGAACCATTAATGTTGATGTTTACCAAATTCACTGTGACAATGAGATCACTAAGATTCTACACACATAATGTACCATCAAAGTATTGACTATCAATCTCTATCTTCATCCTTATCCACAATTATCGATCCCAACTGCCCATCAATAAGGCTAGCCAATTGATCTACCGTAAACATATCCACGGTATCATACTAAGCCGCTCACAACCTTGCTAATTGCTCATTAGTGAAAATATACAGTGGAATGAAATGGGAATACGGTATGAGGGGAGAATTATGGTTAGTGATCGTAGGGCTATAGTAGGAATGAGAGAGGTCTACTGTAAAGATGTACGAAGGCTAATAAAGGATACTCATACAAAAACGTGAAAAGCTACACTAATCTGACCACGAAGCCATACCCAGCCGTACATGGAGTAAACCCGGTGAGCCGCATAAATTGCTCAAAACCGGGAGTACCCCATGAACGGACATTCCGGGCTACAGAACCGTAACATAGAGAACTAAATAACTAAGATCACAATGATCCCGGGCAACGGAACCGAAAGACAGTTGACTAACTAACTAACCAATTTCAGAAAGATCGATACGAATATTGTGGTGTGGGATACGATACCTCAGTGATGGAATAGACGTATCCCTGCGTAGATGAACGACGAATCCACATGTAGGCGAGCGTAGAGTAGTTGAGAAACAGCAAGACGATCATCGAAGTTGTTGTTCAGCCGATGAGAGAAGACGTGGGATGAGACGATCTATAATGAATAATGATTTATATACTGTGTCTACTATAGGGGTGTATGAAGGCTGATACAAGATATCCATGAAAAAAGGATAAGGTGCCTTACAGAATACGACGCATCTTTGAGTAGACGAACGACGAATCCATAGGCGAAGAGTACTCCGGAAGATGAGAGACATCTAGACAACCATCGAAGTTGTAGTTGAGCCGGTGAGAGATGGAGGAGGGCCCTTGGGATGAGACGATAAATGATAATAGTGGGAATGATGGTGCCTTATATGCTGATCACCAAGGCTCACGCGCTCGGTGTTTACATTCTAGAAAGGATTGGAAGGAATGATCTGCCATGTTCCTAGAATTATCGAACTGAGTGCACGTGCACTCAGTCAATCAATGGAGACAAGATGGAGTCTAGTCAAGTGATCTACTCTCTAATGCTGAGTATTGATTTCCTGAGTGCACGTGCACTTAGTTGGACGACTATAGGAATAGGGCAGATCATTCCTTTCAATCCTTCTAGAACGTAAATATCGAGCGCGTGAGCCTTGGTGATCAGCATATAAGGCACCATCATTCCCACTATTATCATTTATCGTCTCATCCCAACTGCCCTCCTCCATCTCTCACCGGCTCAACTACAACTTCGATGGTTGTCTAGATGTCTCTCATCTTCCGGAGTACTCTTCGCCTATGGATTCGTCGTTCGTCTACTCAAAGATGCGTCGTATTCTGTAAGGCACCTTATCCTTTTTTCATGGATATCTTGTATCAGCCTTCATACACCCCTATAGTAGACACAGTATATAAATCATTATTCATTATAGATCGTCTCATCCCACGTCTTCTCTCATCGGCTGAACAACAACTTCGATGATCGTCTTGCTGTTTCTCAACTACTCTACGCTCGCCTACATGTGGATTCGTCGTTCATCTACGCAGGGATACGTCTATTCCATCACTAAGGTATCGTATCCCACACCACAATATTCGTATCGATCTTTCTGAAATTGGTTAGTTAGTTAGTCAACTGTCTTTCGGTTCCGTTGCCCGGGATCATTGTGATCTTAGTTATTTAGTTCTCTATGTTACGGTTCTGTAGCCCGGAATGTCCGTTCATGGGGTACTCCTGGTTTTGAGCAATTTATGCGGCTCACCGGGTTTACTCCATGTACGGCTGGGTATGGCTTCGTGGTCAGATTAGTGTAGCTTTTCACGTTTTTGTATGAGTATCCTTTATTAGCCTTCGTACATCTTTATAGTAGACCTCTCTCATTCCTACTGTAGCCCTACGATCACTTACCATAATTCTCCCCTCATACCGTATTCCCATTTCATTCCACTGTATATTTTCACTAATGAGCAATTAGCAAGGTCACATTGTGAGCGGCTTAGTATGATACCGTGGATATGTTTACGGTAGATCAATTGGCTAGCCTTATTGATGGGCAGTTGGGATCGATAGTTGTGGATAAGGATGAAGATAGAGATTGATAGTCAATACTTTGATGGTACATTATGTGTGTAGAATCTTAGTGATCTCATTGTCACAGTGAATTTGGTAAACATCAACATTAATGGTTCCTTATTCCGAGGGATAGACCTAGAGAATATATGAAATGATTGAGAGAGAGAGCATGGTGTTACGGTAGTTTTCGGTCTTCTTGTATTTCCCTCATCTCTTTCTTAGTTGATCTTTGATCTTTGCTTTGTCGTTTCTCTTCACTTTCTTTCATCTCTGGACGTAACACGCTCTTATTTCCTTCCTAAATTATTTCAAGTGCTTTTCAGATCCTGAAGCCCTTCGTGATCCTGTGTCGATGAAGACTGATCAACCTCTCATCCAACCCGGTTCAGCGACTCATTTATTATGGATCTGATGTTCAATCTCTAGCGGATGTTCTACCATGAAAGGTGCATGTCTCTCATCCCAAATCGTATTCAAAATGTTAAAAAATGAGAAAATAAGGTTTCCACCTTCTTTTTGAAATTTTAAACTACACGATCATGAACTATTAGTGTCCATGAATCTATTCTTATTTTGCAATTCTTTGCTAGAAAAGTGACTGTCTATGATAATTTTTCATTACATCATCCTAATCTTCTTCATCAACTTCATCGACGATGTCATCCGCGGAAGGTTTTCATCTTCGTCGTGAGATGGGAATCTACTCGACGGATGTCTGAAGGTGGATGTGCAGCGTTGGAGTGCGGCGAACATTTCCTCGAGCATAAAATGAATAAAGATTTTGGTTGTGTTTATTGTTTGTTAGCGGTGTCCAAGCCCGTGAAGTTAAATGGGCGGAGTCATAATCACTATGTAAATATGGTTTATAAGAAATGGGCGGAGCTACATATCAGTGTATAAGCAGGGACGATATCCTTTCATCGATAATATAAACTTATGCTTTATTTTGCTTGAACTGACTTTAATTTCAAAATTACCATATACATATTCAGTGCAACTTTTTGTAGCAGTGCTTTGTTCAATGTATTTTATTATTTGCTCAATATAACGTTAGAAACAGTAACTAACGATTACTGTAGTACATCAAAGCTACAAAAAGTGAGAGTACTTCAAAGTTGGTAGTCAATGCATAACTTAGGGACACTATAAAGAACACACCTTGCGTGGAGATAAATTACTATAGTATCAAAAAGTAGACATCATTTTTAATGCTTTTTAATACATTTCTAGTACTCGTAGTTAAAATGTTATAAATGTAGTTGTTTAAAGCAAAAAAATACACATTGAACAATTAACCTCATAATAGAAATTATAAGTATACCGTCACTGAGATCTGACAGAGATACGGATTACTGTAGTTATAGAATCTACCATGATCATACTGTTATTAAGCGTCTATTTAAAACATTATAGAATCGCAAACAAGTAGAATTTGCAAACTACAGCGATCTCAGACATCTCAGTAAAATAGCTGAACTTAATTATCTATTCTGCTTTAATCAGGCCGTGTAGCTGGCCTTGCCCGTGTCAAGTGATTAATTAGTCATTTATACATATTTACCATTAATCAATAGTGAATATACAATTATCTTCGCATCTTTGTTAGTCATACGCTTTTTTTATGTCCGACATGGAGCACCTACAATACCCCAATTGCATCTCTCATTGTAAGTCCATCTTAGAGATTATATCAAGCAATAACATCGGCTTCCTCCAACGAATATTCCATGCATTACTCAATATTATTGCTGGTATTCGTTAATCCAAGTTATCATAATTATTCTTTCGATCATCATACTCTGCTTTATCAATTAAATAAATTTCTGGCCGGCATGGGAGAACACTCTTTATTTTCGCATATATTTCTTCATTTGTATCGAAATCTGTTCCAAGATAATTATTAGAGGCATTTAGATAATTTATTTTATCAAAATTAATATTTTTAAAATTTAATATTTTTTCAGTGAAGTTATCCCCGCCCGCCACCCGTCTCATTAGTGGTGGTATATGAAGTTCAGTGCGCGCGATGACTCTCTGCGTCTCTGCCCATCGATCTCGTCTGATCATCTCGCCACTCTATCACTGATCTAACGCTGAAACGGAACCACTTCCTATCTTGTAATCAATGCTATATGTAGTCATTTCCGCAAACATGGAGGCAAATTGTCTTTTGATCTTTGATCTTTGTACCTTGATCTTTGATCTTTGTCCACGATTTTTCAAACAATGGGTGAAATTCCAAATTTTCAGTTTATAAATGTGAGATTTATCTTATAGAAAATAACAAGTGAAATATATACCACGGGTCTCCTGTAAAAGTGGGCAACGGGGTTGTAAGGTGCACTCTTCTTCCGAATGCGAAGTCATTGTAAGATAGAGGAGAGGAGGGGGAGTTCACTAACAAATGCAACACATGAAAATAAAAAAAAAACAATCAAACTATTATTATCGTCTCTGTTCAACACTTGAAAGCGGTAAAAAATCGAAATTGGAGCAGTTTTTTTTGAAAACTCGAAAAAGGCTTGATATAACAATTTGGATAGTAAATGTTTCAATCTCCTTTTCGAGAGAATCATTTCTATTTTTTGAAAAGGTAATTGGATAACGTTGAAAGTGAGATACGATCAAAAAACGGAAAGTGATAAAAAATCGACTAAGTCCGTGAGCTATACTAGTAATCGACCCTAGGGGCCAAGAGATACGGGCAATGAACTAGATAGTGATATTGTGCGTGGTTTGAAGACACAATTTTTGCAATAAAACGGATATCCCCAAGAACAAATTTTCGAGAACAGGTCACCTTTTTGGTAGAAAATATGCTTTTCGCGTTTTTCGCCCTGAAGACGACTTAGAGGCGAACGGGTCAATTCAAAAGCTAAAAGAGATTTATTTTTTTTGGCTCAAAAAGAATTCTCATTTATAATATATTCTGAAGGTGTGATATCTTTATTCTTTGAAATTTTATACAGTCAATATTTAACATCTTATAGTTCCTTCTAATTCTTCTTTGATCAAGTTTATTATTGGTTTGTAGAGTACATCAGCTGCCCTCAATCCCCAAATATAATCCATATGTGAAAAGCCACTGAGTCGATTATTCTGCTGAAAATATGATAATTAAATGAGTTTAGATCTGTAAACAGACAAAACAGATGAAAGCAATTGCTTCCTCTCTAACACTTTGTATCTAAACTGATTTGACATCGTAATGGCGATGGGGTGTGCCTTTAACAAAGTTACCTTTATGTAGTCTTTATTCAGTGATCGTAATAGATATTCCTGTATATCTACTGGATCTGCAAGGTAGTCCTCATCTGACCTGAATGATTTGTTTATTATGTTTTCTATTTGATTCTTTTTCAGAAATGTTCTCACCAATACAAATACATGTCAGTGGCGATGGTCGAGAAATTATAGGGAGGAGGGATACTCTGAAAGCATGCAAAATTCAGAGAATTGAAATCTATCGGGCATTTAAATGTTGTGTGATAGTGAATCATCCCAACATTTGTAGTTATGCGATGGTCTGAATCACAAAAGCACAGACAACGCACTTATCACGTAATGTGAATACATTATACTTACAGTGCCGTATTTATCTTCATTTTTCTTCGAATCTCCATAATCGAATCGAGACACTGTGCCATATTTAATCTTAAAATATAAGTTGTATAATTTGTGTTCAAGAATCACTACCATTTGTGCCCAGTGAAGAATATTCTGAGATGAAGTTCCAGCAGGATTGTGAGAGAAGTACACTTCAGAGCGAGGCTTTCCTTGTCTACGATTTCTTTGTCTACGAGAAAGGGTTGCCAGTGAGGAGAGCAAAATTAACTCCCATTATGCTCTTAGAGAATTTATATCAGAACTTCTACATATTTTAAAGTAATAATTCCACTTTAAAAAATAAGAAAAAAAATAAAAAAGTAAATCTCACCACCAACGAATGTTCCGCATACGAATTGGGCAATTAGTTTCATGGCCCAACTGTTAGGAGTAAACTCCATGGAACCGAATAAATCAGTGAATATCTGCAATATTATGTTCTTCCTCAAAATTGATCTTTGATCTCTCCTACTTCAAGATCATCTGTGAATAAGTTGGCGATATAAGGCATAATTCCCTTAATGTTGGTTACTCTACCCACGGGAGCGAATGCGAAATATTTCTTGATCTGAAAGAGAAAGTTGCACCGCTGATGTAATTTCGAAATTGAATGACCTTCTTCGAGAAAACAGGATCAGTTGACAGCTTGGAAAACATGGTTAGTGTGCCCTGTAAAATTGAATATTTAAATTGCGAACACATTATTAATGATCAACTTGAGAGTGTCCTATATAGTAGAGGCTACTCTGTCCAGTGATGTTGAGTGCAGTTTCGACCATTGCCGGGATGTCGTATTGAGCTATCTCATCCCAACTGAAAATAGGCAATGGTTGTGACAAAAATGAACGGATGTTGCACTGTGAACAACTTTATTTTGCGCTACATGAGGCCAACTCTTGTTTTTTTTCATAATATTTTTCATGCGATTTTTTCATTTATTGAATTATAGCATTTTTTGAATTTCCTTTATGAGACAAGGGCAACGCATGAACTGTCGATGCGAAAGATCGATTTAAGGCATTGGTGTGCTTTCTAAGATACGATACATACCTAAACTCCCAAAACTTCTCATCAGAGGATTTGAACGATACGTGATTCTGGAATAAATTTCTAAGTTCTCTAATAATACAAGTTGTTTAACCTTTGAGTAAGTGTTTCCTCTTGCATTACCCAACCACACATCGAATCCGGCATCAGCGAAGATATATGCTGTATTTTAAATAAGATACACACTTAAATCATTTAAAAAATATTTATAATCATAATTTTGTTTTTTTTTCTATCATTTTTTTCTTCCGAGCGATGCATAATGACAAACCTGCTGATTGATTGGGGAAGTTAATAGTCCAACTTGATGCGTCACCCTCTAATCCATGTAACATGAAAACAATTGGTCGACACTTTCCGGATGTTTCTCAAAAATGTTATAGTCGTATGAGTGATGAGCGGTTACTTTATAACCGAATACCATTCTTTCCATGAGGAATCCTTTGCATTCCCAAAATATAACCATCGTCTGTTGTGGCCGTAATATCCTCAGCCGGATATCCCCAATATCGAATCATTTCTGACTGAAATTAATTCTCAATACATTGATGCATATGCTCAATACATATACTTCTCAAACTGTGCTTACATTGTCTAGAAGAGTTTCCGGTTCATGGGATATTCCTGGAGAAGCGTACACTATTGAAGCAATGCAAATTAATTGAACGTGCTGCTTCATTTCGTCACCTCAGTGGTCTGAAACATATTAATATACCTTAAACAAATAAAGGAAAACAACGAATTAATTTGAAACTCACCACTCTGACAATGCTACTTCGCTTTCTTTGTCTATGAGGGAGCGTTGCCAGAGCGGATAGTAAAATTAGCCCGGGGAGTGTCTTTAATGTCTCATCGATAAACAAGTGACTAATGTTATTGATTGTACCACTGGTTGCCCATTGTGATAAAGGGACTCTATTAAAAACGAACGATAAAGGAGTGAACTACGGTGTTTCCCACATTTTCCATTTTATCTGTCAAAAATAATCTCCGCTGCACTTTATTTGTCCGGCTAATCACAACAAAAGCATTATAAGTAGTGTTCCGCATTCGTGCAATAGTCGTGCAATTCGTGCAATCGTTGCATCATTTTCAGTCATCAGTGACATTTAGCGGTCGCTATTTTAATGCTTTTCTTTGTCAGTTTACATACCGTGCCATAGTTAAGTTTGTTTCCTCGTGAACCGTAGTCAAAGTAGGCAGTGACGCCATGAAGAACCTTCAATGTAGTTCAGATTCAATGAAGTATCCATTACAATATAAAACCATTTGGCCCCAATGTACTGTATTCTTCCATGATGTACCAGAAGGACTATGAGAAATATACACGGGAGTTCTGGTCTGACAAGAATTTTATTATTAAAATTCGAAAAAAAAATTGATCTGACCAAATTCAAGTCACCGCTTGGATCGGGACCAATAAACATATCGACGAATTCTATACATATTTGAACTGTAATACAAGTATATGTTCTGAATGGAAGATGTATCATCTTAAACAATATACAAAGGAAATTGTAAAAAATCGGTTATTAATGTGATTATGGACATATATATTTGATGGAATAAATAAATGAATAAATAAATAAATAAGGTTACCTAATATCTCATGAGAGCACAACGTTCGTGCCATGATCTTGAAGAAATCATTGTTCTCCAAAAACATGAATGATCCAAGCTTCTTATATGCAGCCTATAAGAAGGCTTTCATGATCTTTGATCTTTGATCTCACCTCATAATTCGAAAGAAATGGAGCCAACTTTGGTAATAACCCCTGTAGGTGCGCTGGAGTTCCAATTGGAGATAATGCGAAGAACAGTTTGATCTGTAAAAATCGGTTGGTGGTTCAAAATATACGAATATAACCTTCTTCCCATATGAAGGATCGACTGAAAGTTTCGCGAACATTATCAAGCTCCCCTGTAAAGTAAATATAATAAAACTACTCACAAGGGAATCCTTTCACCTCGCGGAAACCAATCCAGATGAAAAATTGCACAGGCATTGTTAAACGCAATAGATTATGATATGTGAAGTCGAAAAATTCAGCAGGCAATACCCGAGCCGAAGGATCTATCCAAACTTGGTCAAATTTGGCGCGCATTCACCGCCAACGATCTGAATTCATCGTCCCTATCTCTGACGAAAGGTATCAACTTGATTGGTGAATGCAGTGGAAAGTGGCTCGTACATTACAGACAAAAAGATTCCGAAAAGATGGCATCAACGCGATTGTACTAAGAAACTGCACCACCAATAAGATTTCTCTCATTGCTTCAAAATGCGGCGAATGCGCGCTAAGTTTGACCAAGTTTTGATAGATGCTGCGGCTCGGGTATTGCCCTGCTGCATTTTTCGACTTCGCGTATCATTTTCTATCGCCTTCAACAATGCTTGTGCAAATTTTCATCTGGATTGGTTTCCGCGAGGTGAGAGGATTCCCTTGTCAGATATGGTTAATTTAATCGCGAATTCATTAGAAACGCATTAGATCCATAGATGGTTTACTTGTGAATGTCCAATATAGTATAGACTTTCTTGTCCAGTTTGATTGAGTACTGTATCGATCATGGCTGGTAGATCATACAGAGCGTGTTCAACCCAACTTTAAATATCAATTGTCGTATTATATGTAATCATTCATTATTCACCTGAAGTCCCAGAAGAGTTTGCTGCTTGTGTTATAAAAAGTATGATTCTAAAAAGTATTTGGGAATTCATTATAATAAATATCAGATTGAACGAAAATATTCTTGACTTCTCACTCTGGAATATGTGTTTCCTCGCACATTTCCTAGCCAAACGTCAAAACCAGCGTCAGCGAAAAGAAAACCTTTAGCAAACATTGTATAGAATACCGGATCATGGGATCCTACCTGCTGATTGATTTGGAAGATTTGTGATAAAACTGGTAGAATCACCAACCAATCCATGCATCATTATTACAATAGGACGACATGATCTATTCGATAAATGTTCTGAAACGTCAAATCTTGTGATATTGTTGGCTTTGTATTCACCATTCTTCCCGTGTGGAATCCTTTGAAGACCGAGAATGTATCCATCTTTTGTAATGGCCTTAACTTGCTCTACTGGGTAACCCCAGTGGGAGATTATTTGTGCCTGAAAAAAACAGCTGATGACATTTTGATAATTTCAGAAAATTACATAAAAAATTGATTACCGCCGTCATATCAACTTCAGGGTCAATTGCTAGAATAGAAGATATAATCAATGGAAGTAGTTGTAGTATCATAATCGTTGATGTTATAGAATACGTTAGCATAAACTGAAAAAAATCGATTATCGAGGTTTCAAATTGTTGACGGGAAAATAAGAATAAATCTCTTACCTTTGGCAAGAAAAATCTCAACATGCAAATGCTTTGATTTTTAAACGATATGTTGGCAACAACTTTGAATAGAGTATAAATGCAAACAAGGAAATGCCAAAAATATTTGCATCCTCTAATAATATGTTATTGAGACAGACAGATGTCCTTCGGAAATCAAATCAAAACACGTGCGAAAGTACCTCGGTCAAATATAATAGCAAATAAATAATATCTCTAATTTGTGTGGCAAAAGAATGCGAGTACATCACACTATTGATTGTTCTATAAAGTACTGATTGTTAACTGTAAGGATCTAATATCCATGAGTATAATGAAGTAATTTCTTTACACGGGATAAAAAGTACGTCGAAAACGCAACTAATGGAATGGAAAGAATGATTAGAATGCAAAACAAACTATGGATGGACCGAACAGTTATCCACTAATGAATAATATGCAATCTTATATTTATTATTGAATTGAAAGTACAGTTTTGACCGTTCGTGTTATTATCGATTCCAGAGTGAACAACATAACAATATGCATAACAAACAACATTTGATACTTTTAAAGAGTTGAGGCCAACAATACCGTTGGACATATTAGCCATCAATGTATTTATATTTATCATTTAATTCTACAATGTAAAGTGACAAATTTTCTTTATCATACATTCTTTAAAAACTATTAATATTCTCATTTAATTGAATAATGGATACTTTAGAATGATACAATCAATATTCAACAGCTAATACTTCCTCCTAATTCTTCTTTGATCAAGTTTATTATCGGCTTGTAGAGTACATCAGCTGCCCTCAATCCCCAGATATAGTCCATATGGGAGAAGCCGCTGAGTCTGTTGTTCTGCTGAAAATATTATATTGAAGAGATTTAAATCGTCAGCAACAGTTTCGTTGGTATAGAAAAAAAAGGGATGAGACAAATCTTGTTCTTTTCTTACCTTTATATAGTTTTTATTCAGCGATGGCAATAGATATTCTTGTACGTCCACTGGATCTGCAAGGTAGTCTTCGTCTGACCTGAATTACGATAACTGATAAGTCGTGTAACAGATAACGATTTGTTTTGGAAAATTCTCACCAATAGAGGTACATGTCAGTGGCTATAGTTGAGAAGTTATAAGGCGGAGGAATGCTCTGAAATACTATGAAATATATCCGAAAAAGCTCCCGGTTGCCTATTGGACCATAGTTCAATCAGCAATTTACAAAATATTACAGAGCAAAGGCTAGACTATGGACCTATCACATAACGTGAATAATTATGCTTACTGTGCCATATTTCTCTTCGTTTTTCTTCGAATCACCATAATCGAATCTAGACACTGTGCCATATTTGGCCTATAATGTGCTTGGGCGTTTCACTGTTATTATTAAAATCATTTCAATGTATTGTTAGTATACCATTTGTGACCAATGAAGGACATTCCTTGATGATGTTCCTGCAGGATTGTGAGTGAAGTACACCTCTGAGCGGCTCTGAATTGGATAAATACCTTCATATCTATGAATTATTTTTTGCTCTCATGTACTTGTTCTTTGAAATGTACCATGCCTTTTCTTTGTCTTTTTTCTATCTTTTTGTCTTTTTGAAGTATGATAAATTTATATAAATTATAATTTCGTGAAAGCAGCTCCACAATTCATACAAATTCCGAGGCAAAATCGTTCGGAATGGAGAAATTTTATGGCAACCCAGCTACGAAACACCCATTAGCTGATAAAGTTCTTCAATGTCAAATGTCAAAAATATTCTTACAGCATTGAATTGATCTGTCATTGGACCGATCATTGCTTCCATCATTCCATCGCATAACTGCTCTGTAGTTGATAAATTAAAGGCACCCCCCGAGCTTAATTGAAACTCCTTTTTGAAACATTCTCCCGCTTACTTTGTAGGAGAGAGAACATTTGAGAATGGAGAGTTTCAAATTAGTCTGTGGAGTGATTTTAAACAATCATATACTACTTTTCCAGGAAATGGATTCATTCAAAACAAGTTGATTTCAATACTTTTTACACTATTATTGTCTCTGTCTTGACAGAACTTCTGAAGTACATTCCCTCTTATGAAGATTCAATTTCTCTGCTGAACCAATACTCACCACCAATGAACGTTCCGCATACAAATTGGCCAAAAAGTTTCATGGCCCAATTGTTGGGCGCAAATTCCATGGAGCCAAAAAGGTTATCGAATTGCTGAAATCGATTCGTTATCAAAATTGATCATTGATCTTTCCTACTTCAAGATCTTCGGTGAATAAGTTTGCCATATAGGGCAAAATTCCCTTAATGTGCTTGACACTACCTACGAAATCTACGAAATCATCTGAATAATCGGCTTTTATATTCCCCTCTTCTGCACGTAGACCCGAAATGAAATAGAGGTGAATGTAACCATTCGGATTCGTCACTGACTCAACATGAACTTTTGTTATGATTTGAGATTTACCGAGAAAAATTTACAAAAATATTTTTTTTACGAATTGTGAATCAATTCGCATACTAATCATATTCTATGTGAATATAGCCAAGTATTCATTGACAACATCAGGGTGCGAAAAAGGCATTTCTTTTATTTAATTTTTTTTTTTAATTTTACATTTTATCGGAAGGTTTTGTGGTGTTATCTTGCTAGTTGGGCTTCTTGGCTTGCCAGATTTCTCCATCGCTATGATCGTGGCGTGAGTGCTTGAAGCAATTGAGGCACAAAAAATATTGTGTTTTTCTCTCGAACTTCTGAGATGATCGGCGCGATCTGATGTAGATTAAATGGAAACAAAGAAGAAGAATATGCAATCGAGATTGATAGACGACTCCGTCACAGCGGCCGATCCTCTGCGCAGCTTTCCACCCGAGTTCGAATCTTCATCATGAACATTACAGGTCACGCTAACTTAAATATTTTAAAATTTTATATAATATTTAAAGTGCATTCAAACCTATATTTTTTTTAAAAATATTTTTAAAAATTTATTTGTTAGTTCCACTAGTAATCCGTTGGCATTTCACATTTTCAGGTATTGTGATATAATGGTAATGACGCAACCAAAATGAGAGAAGTGAATGAGGCAAGAAAAGATTTTCATGGGTTATTTATAAACGGAGAGGGTAAACAGCTGCGGTGGGAATAATTATCAACAGGATATCTGAAAAAATACCCTCCCCAGTTACCCGTCTGAATTGGACGCAGTTCATCTAGAAAAATGCTTGAGGAAATCAATGTATTAAATGCACTGTATATACCAGGATGAGTATCGTGAACTGATTCATTACAGTGTAACAAATTTCAAAGAGCTGCATAGGAAGTTGGGGGATAAATTGAGAGAAAGACAGAATAAAGGACCAACTATGTCTGTTCCATTCAATCTTTCAAGTGGAATACATAGAAGAGGACTGCGGAAAGGTCATCGTTCATTCAATATACATTTGAAACATGAGTTGTTTGGTCAGATGGGTTGATTAGGCTTGGATTGATGACCCTCCTTCTCAAATATCTGACAGAGCACAACGACGAGGCCTTGATTTCTGTGTTAGATCGTTTAGTGGAAACAAGTTGGAATATCTTTCAACGTCCGTATTTGGCTCTTGATTACTTTAACGATACAATATATATCGGCGTCCGTATACAAGAACAATGGAAAACTTTTTTCCGGGAAAATGTACAGTCATTCGCTTACAATTAGGCGTAGGATTTTTTTGGAAATTACGCTAATGATATCACATTTTCCCGGAAAACGGTTTTCCCGTTGTTCATGAATACGGTAGGTCACAAAAAATCGACAATCTGCGATTTTGCCCCAATCAAGTAGCTAGGCCTTCTCATGACCCCTAACCACATCTACATCTACCAAAGGACTTTCAGCGAAATCGGAGACAAAAAATTTTTCCTAGTGCCAGAGAGGGCCGAGTTTGCTACACTTTTACAAGAGACCCGTGGTATATATTTCACTTGTTATTTTCTATAAGATAAATCTCACATTTATAAACTGAAAATTTCGATTTTTGCCCATTTTTTGAAAAATCGTGGACAAAGATCAAGGATCAAGATAGAAAGATCAAAGATCAAAGGACAATTTGCCTCCATGTCTGCAGAAATGACTACATATAGCATTGATTACAAGATAGGAAGTGGTTCAGATTCAGCGTTAGTTAGATAGAGTGGCGAGATGATCAGACGAGATCGATGGGCAGAGACGCAGAGAGTCATCGTGCGCACTGAACTTGATATACCGCCACTGTTGAGACGGGTGACGGGCGGGGATAACTTCACTGAAAAAATATTAAAATTTTAAAAATAATAATTTTGATAAAATAAATATTCTAAATGCCTCTAATAATTATCTTGGAAGAGATTTCGATGCAAATGAAGAAATATATGCGAAAATAAAGAGTGTTCTCCCCTTCCGGCCAGAAATTCATTTAATTGATAAAGCAGAGTATGATGATCGAAAGAATAATTATGATAGCCTGGATTAACGAATACCAACAATAATATTGAGTAATGCATGGAATATTCGTTGGAGGAAGCCGATGGAATTGCTTGACATAATCTCTAAGATGAACTTACAATGAGAGATGCAATTGGGTTATTTTAGGTGCTCTAGGTCAGAGATAAAAAAGCGTATGAATAACAAAGATGCGAAGATAGTTGTACATTCACTATTGATTAATGGTAAATATGTCTAAATGACTGTAATTAATCACTTGACACGGGCAAGGCCAGCTACACGGCCTGAGAAAAGCAGAATAGATAATTAAGTTCAGCTATGCTTAATAACAGTATGATCATGGTAGATTCCATAACTACAGTAATCCGTATCTCTGTAAGATCTCAGTGACGGTATACTTATAATTTCTATTATGAGGTTAATTTTTCAATATGTATTTTTGCTTTAAACAACTAAATTTATAACATTTTAACCAGTGGCCGTATGCAAGAACCGTTTTCCGGGAAAATGTGACGTCATTAGCGTAGGCGGAGGCGTTTTCCAAAAATCCTCCGCCTACGCTAATGACGCCACATTTTCCCGGAAAACGGTTTTCCTGTTGTTCTTGCATACGGCCACAGGAGTACTAGAAATGTATTAAAAAGCATAAAAATGATGTCTACTTTTTGATACTATAGTAATTTATCTCCGCGCAAGGTGTGTTCTTTATAGTGTCTCTAAGGTATGCAATGACTACCAACTTTGAAGAACTCTCACTTTTTGTAGCTTTGATGTACTGCAGTAATCGTCAGTTACTGTTTCTAGCGTTATATTGAGTAAATAATAAAACACATTGAACAAAACACTGCTACAAAAAGTTGAACTGAATATGTATATGGTAATTCTGAAAATAAAGTCAGTTCAAGCAAAATATAACAAAAGTTTATATTATCGATGAAAGGATATCGTCCCTGCTTATACAAGGATATGTAGCTCCACCCATTTCTTATAAACCATATTTACATAGTGATTATGACTCCGCCCATTTAACTTCACGGGCTTGGACACCGCTAACAAACAACAAACTCAACCAAAATCTTTATTCATTTTATGTTCGAGGAAATGTTCGTCGCACTCCAACGCTGCCCATCCACCTTCGGACATCCGTCGAGTAGATTCGTCGATGAAGTTGATGGAGAAGATTAGGCTGATGTAATGAAAAATTATCATAGACAGTCACTTTTCAAGCAAAGAATAGCAAAATATGAATAGATTCATGAATACTAATAGATCATGATCGTGTAGTTTAAAATTTTCATAAGAATTTGGACATCTTATTTTCTCATTTTTTAACATTTTGAATACGATTTGGGATGAGAGACATACACCTTTAATGGTAGAACATCCGCTAGAGATTGAGGTTCAACATCAGATCCATAATCCATGAGTCGTTGAACCGGGTTGGACGAGAGGTTGATCAGCCTTCATAGATAAAGGATCACGAAGGTCTGAAGGATCTGAAAAGGACTTGAAATAATTTAGAAAGGAAATAAGGAGGTGTAACTTCCAGAGATGAAAGAAAGTGAAGAGAAATGACAGAGCAAAGATCAAAGATCAACTTAGAAGAGATGAGGGAAATACAGCATGACGGAAATCTATCGTAACACCTAGCTCTCTCAAACGATTGCATGTATGCTCTAGGTCCCTCGGAATAAGGAACCATTAATGATGATGTTTTCTAAATTCACTGTGACAATGAGATCACTAAGATTCTACACACATAATGTACCATCTAATTATTGAAAGATGGTATGCGCTGGCGGAACTGTTCTAATTAATAATGATTATTAACTATCTATCTCTATCTTCATCCTTATCCACAACTATCGATCCCAACAGCCCATCAATAATGCTAATCGATTGATCTACCGTAAACATATCCACGGTATCATACTAAGCCGCTCACAATGTGACCTTGCTAATTGCTCATTAGTGAGAATATACTGTGGAATGAAATGGGGGTAACGGTATGAGGGGAGAATTATAGTAAGTGAAAGTAGGGCTCTTATATATCTGTTATTTCAAATGTTGTCGCATCATATTGATGTATGATAAATTAAATTAAATTAAATTACAGTAAGAATGAGAGGCCTACTGTAAGGATTTATGAAGGCTAATAAAGGATACTCATGCAAAAAAAGTGAAAAGCTACACTAATCTGTCCAAGAAACCATACCCAGCCGTACAACCAGTAAACCCGGTGAGCCATATAAATTGCTCAAAACCGGGAGTACCCAATGAACGGACATTCCGGGCTACGGAACCGTAAGAAAGAAGACTAACTAACTAAACAACTAAGATCGGAAAGTTCGGTACGGCTATTGTAGGATGGGATACGGTACCTCTCTGATCAAACGGACGTATCCGTGTGTAGATGAACGACGCAGCAACATGTAGATGATAGAAGAGAAGTCGAGAGACAGCTAGACGATCGTCGAAGATGTAGTTGAGCCAATGAGAGATGGAGACGGGCATGTGGGATGAGACGACCAACTATAATGGCAGGAATAATGTCTTTTATATGTATACAGTAACAGAAAGATAATAGATACGTCAATTGTGGCGTGGGATACGGTACCTCATTGAAGAAACTGGCGAATCCATGTGTACATGAATGACGAGTCCACAAGCCAATGAGCGAAGAGCACGACGACGCGAACATCTAGACGATCATCGCAGTTGCAGTTGAGCCGGTGAGAGATGGAGACGGGCCCATGGGACGAGACGATAAATGACAATAGTGGGAAAGATGATGCCTTATATGCGGATTACCCAGGACCACGCCCATCCGCTCACGCGCTAAATGTTGACATTCTAGAAGGGATTGGAAGGAAAGATCTATCATATTGATTGTATTTTGCACACAGTTCGATACAAGATGGAGTCTAATCAAGTGATCTACTCTCTGATATCGAATATTGATTGACTGATTATGTATCTTGTACCCTGTTCCCAACTGAGTACACATGCACTCAGACGTGGGGATATCGAACTGTGTGCAAAATACAATCAATATGATAGATCTTTCCTTCCAATCCCTTCTAGAATGTCAACATTTAGCGCGTCACCGGGTTTACTCGTTGTACGGCTGGGTATGGTTTCTTGGACAGATTAGTGTAGCTTTTCACTTTTTTTGCATGAGTATCCTTTATTAGCCTTCATAAATCCTTACAGTAGGCCTCTCATTCTTACTGTAATTTAATTTAATTTAATTTATCATACATCAATAAGATGCGACAACATTTGAAATAACAGATATATAAGAGCCCTATTTTCACTTACTATAATTCTCCCCTCATACCGTTACCCCCATTTCATTCCACAGTATATTCTCACTAATGAGCAATTAGCAAGGTCACATTGTGAGCGGCTTAGTATGATACCGTGGATATGTTTACGGTAGATCAATCGATTAGCATTATTGATGGGCTGTTGGGATCGATAGTTGTGGATAAGGATGAAGATAGAGATAGATAGTTAATAATCATTATTAATTAGAACAGTTCCGCCAGCGCATACCATCTTTCAATAATTAGATGGTACATTATGTGTGTAGAATCTTAGTGATCTCATTGTCACAGTGAATTTAGTAAACATCATCATTAATGGTTTCTTATTCCGAGGGACCTAGAGCATACATGCAATCGTTTGAGAGAGCTAGGTGTTACGATAGATTTCCGTCATGCTGTATTTCCCTCATCTCTTCTAAGTTGATCTTTGATCTTTGCTCTGTCATTTCTCTTCACTTTCTTTCATCTCTGGAAGTTACACCTCCTTATTTCCTTTCTAAATTATTTCAAGTCCTTTTCAGATCCTTCAGACCTTCGTGATCCTTTATCTATGAAGGCTGATCAACCTCTCGTCCAACCCGGTTCAACGACTCATGGATTATGGATCTGATGTTGAACCCCAATCTCTAGCGGATGTTCTACCATTAAAGGTGTATGTCTCTCATCCCAAATCGTATTCAAAATGTTAAAAAATGAGAAAATAAGATGTCCAAATTCTTATGAAAATTTTAAACTACACGATCATGATCTATTAGTATTCATGAATCTGTTCATATTTTGCTATTCTTTGCTTGAAAAGTGACTGTCTATGATAATTTTTCATTACATCAGCCTAATCTTCTCCATCAACTTCATCGACGAATCTACTCGACGGATGTCTGAAGGTGGATGTGTAGCGTTGGAGTGCGACGAACATTTCCTCGAACATAAAATGAATAAAGATTTTGGTTGAGTTTGTTGTTTGTTAGCGGTGTCCAAGCCCGTGAAGTTAAATGGGCGGAGTCATAATCACTATGTAAATATGGTTTATAAGAAATGGGTGGAGCTACATATCCTTGTATAAGCAGGGACGATATCCTTTCATCGATAATATAAACTTTTGCTATATTTTGCTTGAACTGACTTTATTTTCAGAATTACCATATACATATTCAGTGCAACTTTTTGTAGCAGTGTTTTGTTCAATGTGTTTTATTATTTACTCAATATAACGCTAGAAACAGTAACTGACGATTACTGCAGTACATCAAAGCTACAAAAAGTGAGAGTTCTTCAAAGTTGGTAGTCATTGCATACCTTAGAGACACTATAAAGAACACACCTTGCGCGGAGATAAATTACTATAGTATCAAAAAGTAGACATCATTTTTATGCTTTTTAATACATTTCTAGTACTCGTAGTTAAAATGTTATAAATTTAGTTGTTTAAAGCAAAAATACACATTGAAAAATTAACCTCATAATAGAAATTATAAGTATACCGTCACTGAGATCTGACAGAGATACGGATTACTGTAGTTATGGAATCTACCATGATCATACTGTTATTAAGCGTCTATTTATAACATTATAGAATCGCAACGAAGTAGATTTTGCAAACCACAGCGATCTTGTATGCACATCTCAGTAAAATAGCTGAACTTAATTCTCTATTGTGCTTTTCTCAGGCCGTGTAGCTGGCCTTGCCCGTGTCAAGTGATTAATTACAGTCATTTAGACATATTTACCATTAATCAATAGTGAATATACAACTATCTTCGCATCTTTTTGGTAATAAATATGCTTTTCGCGTTTTTCACCCTGAAGACGACTTAGCGGCGAACGGGTCATAAACAACTTTTTTGAAGAGCATTAGAATACGGTTCGAATGACACCTGTCAGCTCGATGTACGATGAAAATTAACCCAGTTATGATCATTTTCAGGGTCGATCACAAAAAATCGATAATCTGCAATTTCGGCTTAATCAAGTGACTAGGCCTTCTCATGACCAACCACAACACCCACTGACCGACTTTCATCGAAATCGGAGACAAAAAAATGTTCCCAGTGGCAGAACCGGGCTTTTTTCCTTCAGTTTTACAGGAGACCCGTGATATGGCCAGTGAAAATACGGTACCACGTTTGAATTGTTTATGATGGAATGATACATGGATTTATCCGTGTAGCAGTACTTTTTGAACCCTGTATATCAAACAACATTCGCTAATTTAAAAAGGGTTATGGTAAATTCAAAAGCTAAAAGAGATTTTTTTTGGCTCAAAAAGAATTCTCACTTATAATATATTCTGAAGGTGTGATATCTTTATTCCTTGAAATTTTGTACTTAAATACAATACAGTCAATAATCAACATCGTATATTTCAACCTAATTCTTCTTTGATCAAGTTTATTATCGGTTTGTAGAGTACATCAGCAGCTCTCAATCCCCAAATATAGTCCATATGAGAGAAGCCACTGAGTCTGTTGTTCTGCTGAAAATATCATAATTTAAAGATAAATTCGTAGTCGAGTTGTTATCGGCAGCATTTTATTGATAAGTTAATGTAGGGGAATCAGGAAATTGAGGGTGCGCCATACATTTTCGGCACCCTCACCGTTTTATTTTTATATAGTGGGTCGATTTCGTTATTTTTCGGTTGAATTGAAATTTTTAGCTTAAAAAGGACCCTTTTATAGTGGGTAGATGCTAAAAAGAGCCGTATAGAGTGGGTCGATCCTCTCAAAATGTATGGGGTGCGCTACATATTATCATGAAGAACGTGGGATCAATTATGTGGCATTCTGTATTCTCTAATAGATTCGAAAAGCTAAAAGCGTTTCCCGTGTAGCAGTGGTTAGTAATCAGCGCTTGTAACCGCACCTCGCCGGTTTGGATTCCCGTTTGCGATTTTCTCTATATTCAGCTTCCAAATTCGAAAGGCCGTATTGTCCCTGGCATTTCCTGGGCGCAACAACGAACTTTCATGTCGAATTACGGTATACTGGGGCATCCATAATTTGAGATAATATTGGTTTTGTATTCAGGTAGATGTCATTTATAGCCCTGCCTGACAAGCATAATAGTCACTCAAGAAAAAATTCCCCTTCTTTAACACTATTCCGTAATATTACACTCACCAATAATGTCTTACGGTGAAAAATGAACAACAAAAATGATCATAAACTAACTTTTCAAGCAAATTTGTGTAAATTTTCTTTATCCGATTTTTTTGTTATTTTTTGGTTTTTGCAGAAAAACCAAACAAAAAAATACCAAACAAAAAATCCCAGCGCTGCTGGAAATGTATGTTTCAACATCTAGAATGGACAGATTTTGAGCTAGTTAACGCGAATAAATGATTTTTGAGGTTGAAAAAAACATGCATATTGTATTTACGAGTGAAAATGTCTGTGGAGATGTTTCCTATTATCGAAATGGTGAAAGCACTCAATATTGTATTGACTATCTTTCCATTCAGGTGTATTGGTTTGTGTAATACAACTGTGTAATACCTAAAGGTATTACACATGAATAATAGAACAACTGCTCACAGCCGAGACAGACACACAGAATGGATTACATTAATTTCAATTCATTTGAGATCTCTTTCTTCACCTAATTGATCTATGTCCGCGTTACATGAGCACCCATTCCATAATCCTCTATTGTCAAGTTCCCATCAATTCAACATCTCGATCACTTTGCTATCTGCATGAAAATAAGAGCATTTATTTATTTATTTATTTATCATACATCGCGAAGATGTTTCAGCAAGTAGAAAACGATATAAATGAAGAAGATTTGCACAAGGAAATAAAATGGGAGAGAATAGACAATGGGAAAATAGGGAAGGCGAAGATGGTATGGGAAGTCTCAATAACGTATTCTCTAGTGTCAAGATCAAAGATCAGCGGGGGATCAGTGATGTAGGGTGGATGAGCATGTTGTGTCGGCTCATTCGCCTCATTAGCATATCATGTATTATATAGTAATCGTCTTACTTTGTTGCATAGTTTCATAAAATGCAATCATTTCGTGCGGATAATCAACAACAACAATCTTCTCTCCGTTCTTGGTATCATCAATGCACAAAGCGTCAATGTTGGATTCGAAATCATCCCTATGGCTTCAATCGAAGCTCTTGGATTCACAGCAAGTGCTGCTGCAGAAATTGAAGATATGCTTTCAGCTTTCGTTAACAGGTATGCGATATATCAATTTTAATACTTATTTTGTAAGTTTTTTTCAAACTAATAACGTGAAACGAAAAAGTGATTTCAGTACCGGAGTTGGTGCAATTAATGCTCTTAATACACTCGAAAGTTTCGTCCTATCTGGACCTAACGGACCTCTTCTTGCTGAACAACTGGGAGTTCTCATGGATGAAATTCTTGGAATCAATTTCTGAGGAGAGATTGGAGACAAAATGATTAATTCGTTTGATTCTCATTGGGTCTCAATAAATATTGCATACCATATGTCTTTACCGTAAGATCAGTAAGTTCAAAACAAGTTGAAGTAGACTTGTAATTCTACTACAAGTCAGACGTATGTCTACTGCATTTCACTTTAATGCATTTTGTCAAATGTCCTTTCACTTGAAGTAGATTTAAAGTAAACTTCAAGTCAGTGAAATTAAGTTTGAAATACTAGAATATGATGTTAGTGTAAGGCATAAGACGAAGTTATGATAGATATCTATCTCATTCATCACAACGAATATCATTGCTAAACATACAATGCCAACAGCAACAACAGGCTGAAACCATAATTCAACATTGCAAAAGCGTTTTCGTTTTGTGAATACTCACAGAATCAAATCAATCAAAAAATTATCACGATGTTCAAATTATGATAAATTTAAATGAAAAATGTTCGGTATACTGTTAAATCTTATGTTTCCTCAGTCTCGAAGTGAATTTGACTGTGAGAAGTTCAGTAACGCTTCTCAAATGTAGCAGCTAGGTGAAATAGTATAGCTGAAAAAATGGGGGTAACAGGTTTGAAAGGATAAGTGAAATATATACACCGAAATAGCAACAAAAAACACTAGGAATGATTGATATCAGTACGCTCTTATTGAGATGTTCTTCAGTGATAAAATAACACGAGTGCTATAAATGAACTTACTACTAGTAATAATACCAACAAAGCAATAAACAAGTGATTTAAGTGGAACGTCACATTAATAATTATACCGACTGAAAGATAAATCATCGATTGTGGTTTACATATCTTCACGATTCTCAATAATACGCAATACTAATTGTGAAGCAATAGGTCAAACACAAACAGTAAAAAATTTTTATTGTATGGAAAATAACTATAACAATGGATTCAACCAACACTCAACATTCAACATTGCTTAATTTCTCCGAAATCTCTTTTGATCAATTTAATGATCGGATTATAAATATCTTCCGCTGCTTTAAGTCCCCATATGAAGTTTAGATGACCGTAGCCTTTTAGATTCGTTACCGACTGAATTTTTTTTTTAAATAAAACAATTATTTGTAAAAAAATGAAAATATGCTTTAATTGGACAAGTTTATACCAAGGAAATGCAAAAGAACGGAATGATAAAGATTTAATGAACATCCCACAAATCGTGATTACCTTGACGTATTGTGGATTCAACGATGGTAATAAGATTTCGTAATTATCGATTGGATCGGATAAAATGTCATCATCGGAACTGCAAAACACTATCTTTATACAGAAAAGTGAGTTTTTTGAAGAAATTCCCAGATTTTAAAGTTTTATTTTATAATATTAAAAAAAGCCTTACATGAACATGTGCATATCAGTCGCAATTGTAGAGAAGTTGAACCGCGGAGCGATAGACTGGAATGTTTTAAATATATATTATTGATTAACCTAATTTATATTTCTGTGGAATATAAACGAATATTTATTTAAAACGTTATTGTACATTGCATCACATGTACATACTTGTTCAAAAATGTTTTGAAACTATTCTCTTTTAAACTGTCTTTCATGTTGACATTTCTTATCACCATCCACATGGTTTCTCTTATCGTGAGCATGTGCTCATAACCTTGAATGCAATACAAAAATAGGTTTCGTCAGAAAATTCTTTGGACTCAAAGCAGTTTACATACCGTCCCATAGTGAAGTATATTTCCTCGTGGACCGTAGTCAAAATAGGCAGTGACGCCATGAAGAACCTTCAATGTTTGGATGGACGTAGCAGCCGAAACACCATAAGGCACAGTACAACTAACCTATATATTTCTTTAAAATAATTTACATTTTACGTGCATGCAAACCTATACTTGAACATTTATTATTATAATTTTTTAATTTAATGGATCAATAAAATATCGATTACAATATAATACCATTTGTCCCCAATGTACTGTATTCTTCCATGATGTCCCAGAAGGACTATGAGAAATATACACTGGAGTTCTGGTCTGACAATAATTTTATTATTAAAATTCGAAAAAAAAATGATCTGACCAAATTCAAGTCACCGCTTGGATCGGGACCAATAAACGTATCGACGAATTCTGTACATATTTTAACTGCAATACAAGTATTTGTTCTGGATGGTAGATGTATCATCTTAAACAATATACAAAGGAAATTGTAAAAATCGGTTATTAATGTGATTATGGACATATATATTTGATGGAATAAATAAATGAATAAATAAATAAATAAGGTTACCTAATGTCTCATGAGAGCACAACGTTCGCGCCATGATCTTGAAGAAATCATTGTTCTCCAAAAACATGAATGCACAGTATTCTGGTCCAAGCCATTTTTCTTCCAAAGCAAGACAAAGGAGAGACCATTGTATTCGAGAGAGTTTGTATGTTGAGCGGTCGTTCTTGCTTTGAAAGTCATGAGAACGCTGTGAATGATCCAAGCTTCTTGTATGCAGCCTATAAGAATCCTTTCATAATCTTTGATCTTTGATCTCACCTCATAATTCGAAAGAAATGGAGCCAACTTTGGTAATAACCCCTGTAAGTGCGCAGGAGTTCCAATTGGTGATAAACCGAAGATCTTTTTGATCTGTAAAAATCGTTTGATGGTTCAAAAATATACGAATATAACCTTCTTCCCATATGAAGGATCGACTGAAAGTTTCGCGAACATTATCAAGCTCCCCTGTAAAATAAATATGATAAAACTACTCACAATCAGATATGGTTAATTTAATCGCGAATTCATTAGAAACGCATTAGATCCATAGATGGTTTACTTGTGAATGTCCAATATAGTATAGACTTTCTTGTCCAGTTTGATTGAGTATTGTATCGATCATGGCTGGTAGATCATACAGAGCGTGTTCAACCCAACTTTAAATATCAATTGTCGTATTATAATCATTCATTATTCACCTGAAGTCCCAGAAGAGTTTGCTGCTTGTGTTATAAAAAGTATGATTCTAAAAAGTATTTGGGAATTCATTATAATAAATATCAGATTGAACGAAAATAATCTTGATTTCTCACTCTGGAATATGTGTTTCCTCGCACATTTCCTAGCCAAACGTCAAAACCAGCGTCAGCGAAAAGAAAACCTTTAGCAAACATTGTATAGAATACCGGATCATGGGATCCTACCTGCTGATTGATTTGGAAGATTTGTGATAAAACTGGTAGAATCACCAACCAATCCATGCATCATTATTACAATAGGACGACATGATCTATTCGATAAATGTTCTGAAACTTCAAATCTTGTGATATTGTTGGCTTTGTATTCACCATTCTTCCCGTGTGGAATCCTTTGAAGACCGAGAATGTATCCATCTTTTGTAATGGCCTTAACTTCCTCTACTGGGTAACCCCAGTGGGAGATTATTTGTGCCTGAAAAAAAACAGCTGATGACATTTTGATAATTTCAGAAAATTACATAAAAAATTGATTACCGCCGTCATATCAACTTCAGGGTCAATTGCTAGAATAGAAGATATAATCAATGGAAGTAGTTGTAGTATCATAATCGTTGATGTTATAGAATACGTTAGCATAAACTGGAAAAAAATCGATTATCGAGATTTCAAATTGTTGACGGGAAAATAAGAATAAACCTCAAGAAAAAGCACAACTTGAAAATGCTTATAATTTTAACGATATGTTGGTAACCACTTTGAATAGAGATAAATGCAAACACGGAAATGCCAAAAATATTTGCATCCTCTAATAATATGTTATTGAGACAGACAGATGTCCTTCGGAAATCAAATCAAAACACGTGCGAAAGTACCTCGGTCATATATAATAGCAAATAAATAATATCTCTAATTTGCGTGGCAAAAGAATGCGAGAACATCACACTATTGATTGATCTATAAAGTACTGATTGCTAACTGTAAGGATCTAATGTCCATGAGTATAATAGAGTAATTGCGATGCATAGGATGAGAAAGTGCTTTGAAAACGCAACTATTGGAATGGAAAGAATGATTAGAATGCAAAACAAACTATGGTATGGAGTGACCGGAGTTATCCACTAATGAATAATATACAATCTCATATTTATTATTGAATTGAAAGTACAGTTTTGACCGTTCATCTTGTTATCGATTCCAGAGTGAACAACATAACAATATGCATAACAAACAACATTTGATACCTTTAAAGAGTTGAGGCCAACACTAACGTTAAAAATGTCAGCCATAAGTGTGTCTTTATTCATCATTTATTATACTTTTAATTATTATTCTACCATGTATAAATAGTGGCACATTTTTTTATCAAACATTCTTTAAAGACTACTACTATTATAATTTAAATGAATGGTGTATACAATCAATAATCAACATCTTATATTTCCTCCTAATTCTTCTTTTATCAAATTTATTATTGGTTTGTAGAGTACATCAGCTGCTCTCAATCCCCAAACATAGTCCATATGGGAAAAGCCACTGAGTCGATTATTCTGCTGTAAATATCATATTGATTATATTTAAATCGTCGGCAACAGGCAGAATAAAATGAATAGACAAATCTGGCGCTCTCCTTACCTTTATGTAGTTCTTATTCAGCGATGGTAATAAGTATTCCTGTACGTCAACTGGATCTGAAAGGAAGTCTTCGTCTGACCTGAACAGGATTGTTAATAAGTCGTATATATTATAAAAATTTTTGGAAATTCTCACCAATATAGATACATATCAGTTGCGATAGTTGAGAAGTTATAAGGCGGAGGAACGCTCTGAAAAAAACAATGAAATCAATCCAAAACAAAAACAAAACAAAAAACAGTAACTGGTTGAATATTGCACCAACTTCTCTAAAACGAAAAAAAATATTATTATTAAAATAATTAAGAAAATAGTTCAATAAACGAACCCTAACAACTAGAGATGGCAATAACGCACAATTCATTGCGGGCCCGCAAACTAGGCGAGAGGGGAGGGGAGCGATTGCTGGCCCGCAATGACTACTTCATTCCTACACTGCTACTTTTTGTGATCGGTCGTTCATCTCAATTCTCTTCACGTTCTTTCGTTAACAGAGAAAAACGACCGATCGCAAAACAATAGCAGGAGAGGAATAAAGTAGTCATGCCATTGCCAGCATTCGCTCCCCCTCCCCTCCCTCTGATTGTGAGTTTGCGGGCCCGCAATGATTTTACACCGCACTGCGGGCCCGCAATCATTAGCAATGAAAAGTCAATTTCATTGCGGGCCCGCAACGCCCGAATTGCCAACTCTACTAACAACTTACAGTGCCATACTTATCTTCGTTCTTTTTCGAATCAGCGTAATCGAATCGAGATACTGTGCCATATTTTACCTGCAATTATTTTTATTTGGAATTTTGCTGTTATTTTAGAAAGCATTTAAAGATGGTGGCCCGCGAATGTTCAGATAAATCACTACACCCTTCTTGTGCGAGTGCAAAGTGATATGCGAAGAGTTAGCTCAGCCTCTCATCTATCCCATAGAGCAATGGTAAACGTTCAGACTCGTTTCCCATTTGACGCAAGTTCGAAACCTATTGCCGCATTTCCTCAATTTTCAAAAAGCGCGCCCTTCCCTGAACCGAGCCTGATGGTTTATTAATGTTTCTAGCGATCAATAGACTAAATCAGCACAAAATAAATAGTGTACTGTACGTAGAATAACTTTTGCTACCTTTCTGTCTTCACAGTTTGTTCACGAAAATATTCGTGGGACACCACCTTTAAACTTATTGTTAAGATACCATTTGTGACCAATGAAAAACATTCCGGGAAGATGTTCCAGCAGGATTGTGAGCGAAGTACACATCTGAGCGAGTCTGAATTGAGTAGATCAGTTATCTTCCATTTTAATCTTCTTACAGCGTTGAATTGATCAGTATTTGGACCAAGCACTGACTCCATGATGCCATCGCATAACTGTTCTGTAATTGGACATACTCCGAGTTAACTTTACTCGACCTCTGTCAATGCTCTGTGGAAGACAACAACGGAGAGAAAGAGCATTGTCAGAGTTTCAAATTAGCTCGGAATGGGCATCTAAACAAGGCGTTTTCAGTTGTACGGCGTCCATAGTGTTGTCGTGCGACTCCTCTGTTCCTTATTCATGTCTCGCACTTTGATAAATAAGTACTCACCACCAGGGCTGGGACAAAAAATAATTTCGACCAAAAAATTTTTTGTTAGGGTTCAACAAAAAAAATTTCTCACCAAACAAAAAAAAACCAAAAAAAACCAAAAAAAATAAAATAATTAATTTTTCCCACTGTTCCGAGAAAATTGTAACATTATCTCGTGTTACTCTTACTTTAAATAGTAACTATTCTTTATTCAGAGTCAAAATTCTTAAAATCAACAACTAAAACAAACATAGAAGATAAATTCGTTGTCGATTTGTTATCGGCAGCATTTTATTGATTAGTTAAAGTAGGGGAATCAGGAAATTGAGGGTGCGGCATACATTTTAGGCACCCTCACCGTTTTATTTTTATATAGTGGATAGATTTCGTTATTTTTCGGTTGAATTATAATTTTTAGCTTAAAAAAGGACCCTCATATAGGGGGCAGATGCTAAAAAGAGCCGTATAGAGTGTGTCGATCCTCACCTTGTGAGGGTATGTAAATGTATGGGGTGCGCTGTTATCATGTAGAACGTGGGACCAATTATGTGGCATTCTGTATTCTCTAATAGATTCGAAAGGCCAAAGGCGTAGCCCGTGTAGCACTGGTTAGTAATCAGCGCTTGTAACCGCACCACGAGCGTTTGGATTCCCGTTTGCGATTTTCTCTATATCCAGCTTTCAAATTCGAAAGGCAGCATTGTCCCTGGCATTTCCTTGGCGCAACAACGAACTTTCATGTCGGATTACGGTATTCCGGGGTATCCATAATTTGAGATAATATTGATTTTGTATTCAGGTAGATGTCATCTATAGCCCTGCCTGACAAGTATAATCACTCAAGAAAAAAATCCCCTTCTTTAACACTATTCCGTAATATTACACTCACCAATGTTGTCTTACGGTGAAAAATGAACAACAAAACTGATCATAAACTAACTTTTCAAGCAAATTTGTGTAAATTTTCTTTATCCGATTTTTTTTTGTTATTTTTTGGTTTTTGCAGAAAAACCAAACAAAAAAAATACCAAACAAAAAATTCTCAAAAACCCAAAAAAAACCAAAAAACAAAAAAAAATACCAAACAAAAAATCCCAGCCCTGCTCACCACCAATGAACGTTCCGCATATACATTTGGAAAGCAGTTTCATCGCCCAATTGTTCTGCGTAAATTCCATTGATCCGAAAAGGTTATCGAATAGCTGAAATCATTTTTTCCTCAAAATTGATCTTTGATCTTTCCTACTTCAGCATCTTCGGTGAATAAGTTTGCCATATAAGGCAAAATTCCGTTAATGTGCTTGACACTGCCTACGGGAGCAAATGCGAAGAACTTCTTAATCTGAATGAATACCTTTAGAATACACGCAAACTTAGAGTTATCAGCTGACTTAATCTTGTTGAACTACCTTTTTGGAAAAAATAGGATCAGTCGATAGCTTTGCAAACATGGTGAGGGTTCCCTAGAATATTCAGTGTTGATCAAAGATCAAAGATCAAAGATCAACCTGAGAATGTCCTATATAGTAGAGAGTATTCTGTCCAGTTGTATTTAGTGCAGTTTCAACCATTGCCGGGATGTCGTACTGAGCTATCTCATCCCAGCTGTAAGACAGTTTATTAAAATAAGGTCGTTGTTTGACGAGCATATTTTTGACACAATAAGACGTTCTCCTCTATTTACTCATAGTTTCACACATTGAATGATTAGATAATATTTGTTTTCGTTTTCGGAGATATGGTTTTGCGTTTATAGGTCAACACACGAAATATAACCACAAAAGGTAGACATCAGTATGTTTTCGCCTTTGTTACCTGAATTCCCAAAACTTCTCATCAGAGCTGCTGAGCCATGCGTGATTCTGTAAAAACGGGTAATGCGGTGTTACATTTTCTACATTCACGAGCGTTTTACTAACTGAAAAAACGCACATGAACGTGCGCTCGTTTTGAAAATGTAGCACCGCCTAAAATCTCCAATTTCCAACTCGTTCTAACCTTAGAATAAGTGTTTCCTCTTGTATTTCCCATCCATACGTCGAATCCCGCATCGGCAAATATATATGCTATAATATGTTTGGATTTATGTGTTCAACTATATGCGTTTTCAGTACTTTAGTTATTTTTCTTCTTTCAAGAAATGCATTAATTCAAACCTGCGGATTGATGGGGAAAATTAATAGTCCAAGTTGTTGCATCATTTTCTAGTCCATGTAAAAAGAATATGATTGGACGACATGAGATGTTTCCAGTTGTTTCTAAATATAACCGAGTAATCTTTATGATTCTAATAAGATGCAATCATATACCATTCCTTCCATGAGGAATCCTTTGCATACCGAGAATATATCCATCTTCTGTAGTTGCGGTAATTTCCTCAGCCGGATATCCCCAATATCGAATGATCTCCGACTGAAATTCATAACATTTACTTGTTTTCAAAAAAATAAATATACGTACATTGTTTAAAAATATTTCCGGATCAACGGAATAAACTATTGAGAAGAAGTATGTGAATATGATAGGCAGCCTCATCTTGTATATTGGACTAAACTATGAAGAGGCTAACACATGTTAAACAATTTGGAATATATAAGTAAACGATAAGATCGACTAATTTCATTGATTGTTTTTGCCCATTGTGATAAACGACACTATTAAATATGGACGCTATGGCCAGCAACAAAAACGTATATATCTGTGAAAAGTAATCCCCAGCGCAGTTCAAATGCTCAATCTCATCACAACAATAACATGAGAACAACATTCGACAATGTTTAATTTTTATGAAATCTGTTTTATCATTTGAATAATCGGCTTTTATATTCATCTATTCTACACGAAGGCCCTAAATGAAGCAGAGGTGAGTGTAATCATTCGGATTCGTCACTGACTCAAAATGAACTTTTGTTATGATTTGCGATTTACCGAGAAAAATTTACAAAAATATTTTTTACGAATTGTGAATCAATTCGCATACTAATCATATTCTATGTGAATATAGCCAAGTATTCATAGGCAACATCAGTGTGCGAAACAGGCATTTCTTTTATTTAATTTTTTATAAATTTATCTTATCGTCTGGATTTGTGGTGTTATCTTGCTAGCTGGGCATCAAGAGATGAGATTCTCCATCGCTACGATCGTGCCGGGTGTCTTGAAGCAATTGAGGCACAAAAATATTGTGTTTTTCTCTCGAACTTCTGAGATGATCGGCGCGATCTGAAGTTGATTGAATGGAAACAAAGAAGAGGAATATGCAATCGAGATTGATATACGACTCTGTCAAAGCGGCCGATCCTCTGCGCAGCTTTCGACCCGAGTTCGAATCTTCATCATGAACATTACAGGTCACATAATTAGCTAACTTAAATATTTTGTTTTAAATTTATTTTTTTCTTTCACTAGTAATCTGTTGGCATTTCACATTTTCCGGTATTGTGATATAATGGTAATGATGCAACCAAAATGAGAGAAGTGAATGAAGCAAGAAAAGATTTCCATTGATTATGTATAACCGAAGAGAGTGAGGAGCAGCGACGGGAACAATTATCAACACGATATCTGAACAAATATCCTCATCAATTATCCGGCTGAATAGGGCACAGTTCAGCCAGAATAATGCAAGAGGAAATAAATATATTATATGTACGGTAGATCACTAAGATGAGTATCGTGAACTGATTCATTACAGTGTACCAAATTTCAAAGAGCTGCAGAGAAAGTTGGAGGATAAATTGAGAGAAGAACTAACTGCATAGTTGTTCCATTCAATCTTTCAAATGGAATACATAGAGGAGGACATAATAAGGTCATCATGCCTTTATTCAATATTATATTTCAACATCAGTTGTTTGGTCGGATACTTTTGGTTAGGGTTGGAGTGCCCTCCTTCTCTAATATCTGACAGAGGACAACGAAGAGCTCTTGATTTCAGTGTTAGATCGTTTAGTGGAAACAAGTTGGAATATGTTTCAATGTCCATATTTCACTCATGATGACAGTAAAGAAACAATACATATCGGCTGTCGTATGTGTGAACAATGGAAAACTTTTTCTCGGAAAATGTAACGTTATTTGCATTAGAGGAGGATTTTTGGAAAACGCCTCCGCCTACGGCAATGAAGCCACATTTTCCCAGAAAAAGGTTTTCCCGTTGTTAATTCATACAGCCACAGGGCTGCGCATTATCAATTTTCCGAATTTTCCGTGAAAAATTCGGAAAATATTTACAAATTCGGAAAATTTTCCGAATTTGTAAAAATTTTCCAAAACTTTTTTGTCTAGAAAAAAATCAATGGTTCGATTATTTTTTTTTACAGGTCGAGATTCGAGAGATCCACTCGAAAAATTTTATCTCCCTGTATACTGAAATAAATACTCGTTTTATTCTCCATTTTCCTTCAAAAAGAATTTTAAAAAGCGAATCGCTGACCATTGGAACATCGATCTGGCCTACACTGGTGGTTAAGACGCCTCTGAGACGATGAGGGGCAAAGTCGATGATGGGCCGCAAGTATGGAATGTCGATTCCCTCCATTGGTGGGCGTGTGAAAACGAATTCTTTTTTTGCGCACAGCATTGCCTTCCCTTGCGGGGCCTTGCGCATAGCTTTGCCTCGCAGAAATTGGAAAATTTTCAGTAAAATCTCCAAAAAAAGCCCGTGCGCACAGCCTTGCCTTACAATTCCTCGCGCACAGCTTTCCCCCAGCGTGCCCACCTATGATTCCCTCTCATGCTTTTCTAATTGTAAGGCTTTTTTGCGTCATCGCGGCCAATAGAGGCGAGATCGACTGGTCGTTCATTGCTATATATAACAAATTATATATATATATATATGACAATGAACGACCAGTCGATCTCAAAACTAAGTCCATAAGCTATCGAGTAATCGACCCTGAGGGCCAAGAGATACGGGCAATGAACTACATAGTGATGTTGTCCATGGTATGATGACATAAGTTTTTACAATAAAACGACTTAGCAGCGAACGGGTCATAAACAACTTTTTGAAGAGCTTTAGAATATGGTTCGAATGACACCAGTCAGCTCACTGTACTATCAAAATTGACCGAGTTATGATCGTTTATGTGGTAGGTCACAAAAAAAATCGATAATCTGCGATTTTGCACCAATCAAGTAGCTAGGCCTTCTCATGACCCCCCCCCCCCCCAACCACATCTACCAAAGGACCTTCCGCGAAATCGGAGACAAGCAATTTTTCCTAGTGGCAGAAAGGGCAAGAATTTGCTAAACTTTTACAAGAGACCCGTGGTATATATTTCACTTGTTATTTTCTATAAAATAAATCTCACATTTATAAACTGAAAATTTCGATTTTCGCCCATTGTTTGAAAAATTGTGGATAAAGATCAAAGATCGAGATACAAAGATCAAAGATCAAAGGACAATTTGCCTCCATGTCTGCAGAAATGACTACATATAGCATTGATTACAAGATAGGAAGTGGTTCCGTTTCAGCGTTAGATCAGTGATAGAGTGGCGAGATGATCAGACGAGATCGATGGGCAGAGACGCGGAGAGTCATCGCGCGCGCTGAACTTGATATACCACCACTGTTGAGAAGGGTGGCGGGCGAGGATAACTTCACTGAAAAAATATTAAAATTTTAAAAATAATAATTTTGATCAAATAAATATTCTAAATGCCTCTAATGTTTATCTTGGAACATATTTCGATGCAAATGAAGAAATATATGCGAAAATAAAGAGTGTTCTCCCCTTTCCGGCCAGAAATTTATTTAATTGATAAAGCAGAGTATGATGATCGAAAGAATAATTATGATAACCTGGATTAACGAATTCCAGCAATAATATTGAGTAATGCATGGAATATTCGTTGGAGGAAGCCGATGGAATTGCTTGACATAATCTCTAAGATGAACTTACAATGAGAGATGCAATTGGGTTATTGTAGGTGCTCTAGGTCAGAGATAAAAAAGCGTATGAATAACAAAGATGCGAAGATAATTGTATATTCACAATTGATTAATGGTAAATATGTATAAATGACTTTGGGGGGGGGGGGGCCAGCTACACGGCCTGAGAAAAGCAGAATAGATAATTAAGTTAAACTATTTTACTGACAATGAGATGTGCATACAAGATCGCTGTAGTTTGCAAAATCTACTTTTTTTGTGATTCTATAATGTTTTAAATAGACGCTTAATAACAGTATGATCATGGCAGATTCCATAACTACAGTATTCCGTATCTCTGTCAGATCTCAGTGACGGTATACTTATAATTTCTAATATGAGGTTATTTTTTCAATGTGTATTTTTCTTTAAACAACTGAATTTATAACATTTTAACTACGAGTACTAGAAATGTATTAAAAAGCATAAAAATGATGTCTACTTTTTGATACTATAGTAATTTATATCCGCGCAAGGTGTGTTCTTTATAGTGTCTCTAAGGTATGCATTGACTACCAACTTTGAAGTACTCTCACTTTTTGTAGCTTTGATGTACTGCAGTAATCGTCAGTTACTGTTTCTAGCGTTATATTGAGTAAATAATGAACAAATCACTGCTACAAAAAGTTGCACTGAATATGTATATGGTAATTTTGAAATTAAAGTCAGTTCAAGCAAAATAAAGCAAAAGTTTATATTTTTTTCGATGAAAGTATATCGTCCCTGCTTATACACTGATATGTAGCTCCACCCATTTCTTATAAACCATATTTACATAGTGATTATGACTCCGCCCATTTAACTTCACGGGCTTGGACACCGTTAACAAACAAAAAACGCAACCAAAATCTTTATTCATTTTATGTTCGAGGAAATGTTCGTCGCACTCCAACGCTACACATCCACCTTCAGACATCCGTTGAGTAGATTCCCATCTCACGACGAATATGAAAACCTTCTGCGGACGACATCGTCGATGAAGTTGATGAAGAAGATTAGGCTGATGTAATGAAAAATTATCATAGACAGTCACTTTTCTAGCAAAGAATAGCAGCATCAGAATCTGAAAAGGACTTGAAATAATTTAGAAAGGAAATAAGAACGTGTTACGTCCAGAGATGAAAGAAAGTGAAGAGAAACGACAAAGCAAAGATCAAAGATCAACTTAGAAAGAGATGAGGGAAATACAACATGAACGAAAACTACCGTAACACCATACTCTCTCTCTCTCAATCGATTTCATGTATTTTCTAGGTCTATCCCTCGGAATAAGTAACCACCTACTATAGGTGTGTAGTATACTCGTGTACTAATAAAGGATACTCATGCGAAAAAGTGAAATGCTAAACTAATCTGACCACGAAGTCATACCCAGCCGTACATGGAGTAAACCCGGTGAGCCACATAAATTGCTCAAAACCAGGAGTACCCCATGAACGGACATTCCGGGCTACGGAACCGAAAGACAGATGACTAACTAACTAACTGTTTTCAGAAAGATCGATACGACTACTGTGGGGTGGGATACGGTACCTCACTCATGGAATAGACGTATCCCTGCGTAGATGTACGACGAATCCACTTGTCGGTGAGCATTAGAGAGTAGATCACTTGACTAGACTCCATCTTGTTCGATATCTCCATTGATTGACTGAGTGCACGTGCACTCAGTTCGATAACTCTAGGAATAGGGCAGATCATTCCTTCCAATCCTTTCTAGAACGTAAACATCGAGCTCGTGCTCTTTGGTGATCTGCATATAAGGCATCACCATTCCCACCATCGTCATTTATCGTCTCATCCCATGGGCCCTTCTCCATCTCTCACCGGCTCAACAACAACTTCGATGATCGTCTAGATGTCTCTGATCTTCCGGAGTACTCTTTGTTTATCGCCTATGGATTCGTTGTTCGTCTAGTCAAAGATGCGTCGTATTCTGTAAGGTATCCTTTTTATCCTTTTTTATGGATAGCCTGTATCAGCCTCCATACACCCCTACAGTAGACACAGTACAGAAATCATTATTCATTATAGATCGTCTCATCCCACGTCTTCTCTCATCGGCTGAACAACAACTTCGATGATCGTCTTGCTGTTTCTCAACTTCTCTACGCTCACCGACATGTGTATTCGTCGTACATCTACGCAGGGATACGTCTATTCCATGGGTGAGGTACCGTATCCCACCCCACAGTAGTCGTATCGATCTTTCTGAAATCAGTTAGTTAGTTAGTCATCTGTCTTTCGGTTCCGTAGCCCGGAATGTCCGTTCATGGGGTACTCCTGGTTTTGAGCAATTTATGTGGCTTACTTTCATTCTTTTTTTCATTCTTCGCGTTTGTCAAGGTTCTGAGCGGTTCATCTCTCGTTCGACTGTTCTTCTCTCACCGAATAAACATCAACAACGTAAAAGGATCCCCTCCTAGAAGACTATAGGCAAGTCAGGAGTTGTATGCCTTCCATCAAGCAATTGCAGACGAAGTATTGAGCGAGGACTTCGTGGGTTACCTCTATCTATTTCGCTGATTTTTCTTTCATGATTCACTATTCGAAAAGGATCAAGTGTAGCGGCTTTGATTTTGAATAACGTCTTCAGTAGCTGATCACAAGAAGATAAACGATGAATTATTTAAGATAGAAGTTCCCCTTGTATGGGACCTCAGCACGCCCAGACTAATCAGTCGTTTAGTGGCAACCATTTCCTCCCCTATGGTTTTGTGCTTGATAAAGGTCGTTAAACTGTAAACTGTAAACCGGGTTTACTCCATGTACGGTTGGGTATGGCTTCGTGGTCAGATTAGTTTAGCATTTCACTTTTTCGCATGAGTATCCTTTATTAGTACACGAGTATACTACACACCTGGAGTAGTATATAACAATAAGACATTATTCCTGCAATTATAGATGGTCGTCTTATCCCACATGCCCGTCTTCATCTCTCATCGGCTGAACTACATCTTTCACGATCGTCTAGCTGTCTCTCGACTTCTCTACGATCAACTACATGATGCTGCGTCGTTCATCTACAGACGGATACGTCCGTTTGATCAGAGAGGTACTGAATCCCACCCCACAATAGCCCTACCGAACTTTCCGATCTTAGTTGTTTAGTTAGTTAGTACTGTTCCATAACCCGGAATCTCCGTTCATGTGGTACTCCCGGTTTTGAGTAATTTATATGGCTCACCGGGCTTACTCCATGTACGGCTGGGTATGGTTTCTTGGACAGATTAGTGTAGCTTTTCACGTTATTGTATGAGTATCCTTTATTAGCCTTCATACATCTTTACAGTAGACCTCTCTCATTCCTACTGTAGCCCTACGATCACTTACCATAATTCTTCCCTCATACCGTACTCCCATTTCATTCCACTGTATATTCTCACTAATGAGCAATTAGCAAGGTCACATTGTGAGCGGCTTAGTATGATACCGTGGATATGTTTACGGTAGATCAATCGGTTAGCCTTATTGAGGGGCAGTTGGGATCGATAGTTGTTGATAAGCATGAAGATAGAGATAGATAGTTGATAATCATTATTAATTAGAACAGTTCCGCCAGCGCATCCCATCCTTCAATATTTTGATGGTACATTATGTGTGTAGAATCTTTAGTGATCTCATTGTTAATGAATTTGGTAAACATCATCATTAATGGTTACTTATTCCGAGGGATAGACCTAGAGAATACATGAAATCGATTGAGAGAGAGCATGGTGTTACGGTAGTTTTCGGTCATGTTGTATTTCCCTCATCTCTTTCTAAGTTAATCAATGAACTTTGCTTTGTCGTTTCTCTTCACTTTCTTTCATCTCTGGACGTAACACGTTCTTATTTCCTTTCTAAATTATTTCAAGTCCTTTTCAGATCCTGTAGCCCTTCGTGATCCTGTGTCGATGAAGACTGATCAACCTCTCATCCAACCCGGTTCAGCGACTCATTTATTATGGATCTGATGTTCAATCTCTAGCGGATGTTCTACCATGAAAGGTGCATGTCTCTCGTGTGAAATGTGCAAAATAAGGTTTCCACCTTTTTGAAAATTTTAAACTACACGATCATGAACTATTAGTATCCATGAATCTGTTCTTATTTTGCTATTCTTTGCTATAAAAGTGACTGTCTATGATAATTTTTCATTACATCAGCCTAATCTTCTCCATCAACTTCATCGACGATGTCGTCCGCAGAAGGTTTTCATATTCGTCGTGAGATGGGAATCTACTCAACGGATGTCTGAAGGTGGATGTGTAGCGTTGGAGTGCGACGAACATTTCCTCGAACATAAAATGAATAAAGATTTTGGTTGCGTTTTTTGTTTGTTAACGGTGTCCAAGCCCGTGAAGTTAAATGGGCGGAGTCATAGTCACTATGTAAATATGGTTTATAAGAAATGGGTGGAGCTACATATCCTTGTATAAGCAGGGACGATATCCTTTCATCGATAATATAAACTTTTGCTTTATTTTGCTTGAACTGAATTTAATTTCAAAATTACCATATACATATTCAGTGCAACTTTTTGTAGCAGTGATTTGTTCATTATTTACTCAATATAACGCTAGAAACAGTAACTGACGATTACTGCAGTACATCAAAGCTACAAAAAGTGAGAGAACTTCAAAGTTGGTAGTCAATGCATACCTTAGAGACACTATAAAGAACACACCTTGCGCGGAGATAAATTACAATAGTATTAAAAAGTAGGCATCATTTTTTTACGCTTTTTAATACACTTCTAGTACTCGTAGTTAAAATATTATAAATTTAGAAGTTTAAAGAAAATGCACATTGAAAAATTATCCTCATAATAGAAATTATAAGTATGCCGTCAGTGAAATCTGATAGAGATACGGATTACTGTAGTTATGGAATCTACCATGATCATACTGTTATTAAGCGTCTATTTAAAACATTATAGAATCGCAAACAAGTAGATTTTGCCAACTACAGCGATCTTGTATGCACATCTCAGTAAAATAGCTGAACTTAATTATCTATTCTGCTTTTCTCCGGCCGTATAGCTGGCCTTGCCCGTGTCAAGTGATTAATTACAGTCATTTAGACATATTTACCATTAATCAATAGTCTTCGCATCTTTGTTATTCATACGCTTTTCTATCTCTGACCTAGAGCACCTACAATAACCCAATTGCATCTCTCATTGTAAGTTCATCTTAGAGATTATGTCAAGCAATTCCATCGGCTTCCTCCAACGAATATTCCATGCATTACTCAATATTATTGCTGGTATTCGTTAATCCAGGTTATCATAATTATTCTTTCGATCATCATACTCTGCTTTATCAATTAAATAAATTTCTGGCCGAAAGGGGAGAACACTCTTTATTTTCGCATATATTTCTTCATTTGCATCGAAATCTGTTCCAAGATAATTATTAGAGGCGTTTATAATATTTATTTTATCAAAATTAATATTTTTAAAATTTTAATATTTTTAAGTGAAGTTATCCCCGCCCGCCACCCGTCTCAATAGTGGTGGTATATCATGTTCAGTGCGCGCGATGACTCTCTGCGTCTCTGCCCATCGATCTCGTCTGATCATCTCGCCACTCTATCACTGATCTAAAGCTGAAACGGAACCACTTCTTATCTTGTAATCAATGCTATATGTAGTCATTTCTGTAGACATGGAGGAAAATTGTCCTTTGATCTTTGATCTTTGTATCTTGATCTTTGATTTTTTTTTTGACCCACGATTTTTCAAACAATGGGCGAAAATCGAAATTTTCAGTTTATAAATGTGAGATTTATCTTATAGAAAATAACAAGTGAAATATATACCACGGGTCTCCTGTAAAAGTGGCAACGGGGTTGTAAGGTGCACTCTTCTTCCGAATGCGAAGTCATTGTAAGATAGAGGAGAGGAGGGGGAGTTCACTAACAAATGCAATACATGAAAAATAAAAAAACAATCGAACTATTATTATCGTCTCTGTTCAACACTTGAAAGCGGTAAAAAATCGACTAAGTCCGTGAGCTATACTAGTAATCGACCCTGGGGGCCAAAAGATACGGGCAATGAACTAGATAGTGTAATTGTGCGTGGTTTGAAAACATAATTTTTGCAATAAAACGGATATCCCCAAGAACAAATTTTCTAGAACAGGTCACCTTTTTGGTAAAAAAATCTGCTTTTCGCGTTTTTCGCCCTGAAGACGACTTATCGGCGAACATAAGCAAATTTTTTGAAGAGCATTAGAATACGGTTCGGATGACACCTGGCAGCTCTCTGCACGATGAAAATGAACCAAGTTATGATCATTTTTAGGGTAGATCACAAAAACTCAATAATCTGCAATTTTTGCCAAATCAGGTGACTAGGCCTTCTCATGACCACCCAAAACGCCCACTGACCGACTTTCATCGAAATTGGAGACAAAAAAAATTTCCTAGTGGCAGAACCGGACGTTTTTGCTACAGTTTTACAGGAGACCAGTGATATGGTCAGTGAAAATACTGTACCACGTTTGAATCGTTTATGGCGGTTTTATAGAATGATACATGGATTTATCCGTGTAAAAGTACTTTTGGACCCTGTATATCAAACAACATTTGCTAATTTAAAAAGAGTTATGGTCAATTCAAAAGCTAAAAGAGATTTAGTTTTTTTTTGGCTCAAAAAGAATTCTCATTTATAATATATTCTGAAGGTGTGATATCTTTATTCTTTGAAATTTTATACAGTCAATATTTAATATCTTATTCCTCCTAATTCTTCTTTGATCAAGTTTATTATCGGTTTGTAGAGTACATCAGCAGCTCTCAATCCCCAAATATAATCCATATGTGAAAAGCCACTCAGTCGATTATTCTGCTGAAAATATAATAATTAAACGAGTGGAGATCTGTAAATAGACAAAACAGATAAAATCAATTGCTTCCTCTCTAACACTTTGTATCTAAACAGATTTGACATCGTAGACTCGACAAATTTTGTGAAATGGTGATAGGGGTGTGCCTTTAACAACGTTACCTTTATGTAGTCTTTATTCAGTGATGGTAATAGATATTCCTGTATATCTACTGGATCTGCAAGGTAGTCCTCATCTGACCTGAATGATTTGTTTATTATGTTTTCTATTTGATTCTTTTTCAGAAATGTTCTCACCAATACAAATACATGTCAGTGGCGATGGTCGAGAAGTTATAGGGAGGAGGGATACTCTGAAAGCATGCAAAATTCAGAGAATTGAAAACAATCTATCGGGCATTTAAGTGTTGTGTGATAGTGAATCACCCGTACATATTTGTAGTTATGCGATGGTCTGAATCACAAAAGCACAGACAACGCACTTATCACGTAATGTGAATACATTATACTTACAGTGCCGTATTTATCTTCATTTTTCTTCGAATCTCCATAATCGAATCGAGACACTGTGCCATATTTAATCTTCAAATATAAGTTGAATAATTTGTGTTCAAGAATCACTACCATTTGTGCCCAGTGAAGAATATTCTGAGATGAAGTTCCAGCAGGATTGTGAGAGAAGTACACTTCAGAGCGAGTCTGAATTGGATAAGTTAGACCATTACTAAAATACCATATATTACAGCATTGAATTGATCTGTCATTGGACCGATCATTGCCTCCATGATTTCATCGCATAACTGCTCTGTAATTTTGTATTATTTTTTTGTGAGCTTTTTAAAGACAGGCAAATTTGAAACTCTCCGCACAGGCTTTCCTTGTCTACGATTTCTTTGTCTACGAGAAAGGGTTGCCAGTGAGGAGAGCAAAATTAACTCCGATTATGCGCTTAGAGAATTTATATCAGAACTTCTACATATTTTAAAGTAATAATTCCACTTTAAAAATAAGAAAAACAATAAAAAAAAAATCTCACCTCCAACGAACGTTCCGCATACGAATTGGGCAATTAGTTTCATGGCCCAACTGTTAGGAGTAAACTCCATCGAACCGAATAAATCAGTGAATATCTGCAATATTATGTTCTTCTTCAAAATTGATCTTTGATCTCTCCTACTTCAAGATCATCTGTGAATAAGTTGGCGATATAAGGCATAATTCCCTTAATGTTGGTTACTCGACCCACGGGAGCGAATGCGAAATATTTCTTGATCTGAAAGAGAAGTTGATCCGCGGAAATAATTTCGAAATGAAAAAAAATTAAAACCTTCTTCGAGAAAACAGGATCAGTTGACAGCTTGGAAAACATGGTTAGTGTGCCCTGTAAAATTGAATATTTAAATTGCGAACACATTATTAATGATCAACTTGAGAGTGTCCTATATAGTAGAGGCTACTCTGTCCAGTGATGTTGAGTGCAGTTTCGACCATTGCCGGGATGTCGTATTGAGCTATCTCATCCCAACTGAAACGAAAACGAACAGATGTTGTATTGTGAACTACTTTATTTTGCGCAACATGAGATACGCCAGCTCTTGGTTTTATTTTCATTATATTTTTCATGCGATGTTTTTCTTCATTCATTGAACATTAGCATTTTTTTGTTTTTTTTTAAATTTCCTTTATGAGACAAGGGCAACGCATGAACTGTCGACGCGAAAAATCGATTTAAGGCATTGGAATGGTTACTAAGTTACGATACATACCTAAACTCCCAAAAATTCTCATCAGAGGATGTGAGCGATACGTGATTCTGGAATAAATTTCGTAAGTTCCGTGATAATACAAGTTTTTAAACCTTTGAGTAAGTGTTTCCTCTTGCATTACCCAACCACACATCGAATCCAGCATCAGCGAAGATATACGCTGTATTATTAATAAGATAAGCACTTAAAAATCATTTAAAATAATACTTTGAAATCATGTAAAACCAATTTGAAAGAATTTAACGCATCAAAGGTAGGCGGCAAATTCATCGTCTGTTATTTTCTATAATTTCTTAGTAAGGCATAATGACAAACCTGCTGATTGATTGGGGAAGTTAATAGTCCAACTTGATGCGTCACCCTCTAATCCATGTAACATGAAGACAATTGGACGACACTTTCCACTTTCAGATGTTTCTGAAAAATGTTATCGTCATATGAACTGTTGGTTTATAACCGAATACCATTCTTTCCATGAGGAATCCGTTGCATACCGAGAATATATCCATCGTCTGTTGTGGCCGTAATATCCTCAGCCGGATATCCCCAATATCGAATCAATTCTGACTGAAATTCACTCTCTGATGCATATGTTCAATACATATGCTTCACAAACTGTACTTACGTTATCTAGAAGAGTTTCCGGTTCATGGGATATTCCTGGAGCAGCATAAACTATTGAAGCAATACAGATTAATTGTATGTGCTGCTTCATTTTGTAATATCAGCGGTCTGAAACATATTAATATACATATTTATATAAACATATTAATATATTAATATATTAATATTACCAGAGCGGAGAATAAAATAACAAGGGAAGTGTCTTTAATGTCTCATCGATAAACAAGTGACTAATGTTATTGATTGTACTACTGGTTGTCCATCGTGATAAAAGGACTCTATTAAAAACGAACGATAAAGGAGTGAACTACGGCAGATTCAATATTGTTGATACTTGCGTTATTAGTACTGTTAGGAATATCGTTTATCAGGACCATATTCTATTAAATACGAGAGCAAAAGAAAATAGACAAAAATATTTGGCATTAAAACAAAAAATATAGATATAATAACATTCTTCTAGAAAAGATTCCTCGAATGAGTCACACACAAACATTTTAAATTTTCTCAGAAATTTGCTTTAACTTTTAATTTTTTATTTTCGATAATCGGCTTGGAAATCTCCTCAGCAGCTTGTAGGTCCTTATAAAATTTAATCTGTAGCTTTTAACTATCGCCTGTGATTGAAAATGAACTTTTGTTATCCTTATGAGTGATTTGTACATTGATACACATCCGACAGAATGTAACAAAGCAAAACATAATTCATATGATCGTTGACAGGCTAAATGTATTAAGTGAAGACCAGCGATTATGTAAATCTCCCACTCTTTTGACTAAACATTTGAAATTGTATGTAATCAGAGATTGTAGAAGAAATTCATGAATATTCAAAAATATATTATCAAAAAATTAGGCTGGAATGATTTAACGTCACTCATAAATATTCTTAATTCATTATAGATAGTTGTGATATTACTCACTGCACTTTCTAGAAATAGTGCATCTCGTTTGCGAATGTAGAGAATTTGAACATGGGAGCAACAAGGCTGTAAAAATGGACTGTGTCACTATTTCACTCGTGTCTTTTCAATAGTTTCTCTCGTAAGAAGTAAACAATTTCATATTGTAAAAAGTTTCTATAAAGGTCAATCATACATTGCGTTCCTTTCCGGTTAATACAGTGGCTGGTGCAAATATTTCATCTCTTTCGCTCTTCTAACCATGATCCATTTGGTTCCTTGTTCTTATCACTATCATGTGCATCCTCGGTCGCAAATTAAAAGAGTCTAGTCAGAATATGTTATCATAGTCCTCAAAACACTTTACCCACTATTCCGCTGTGATCGATGGTTCCTAATGTATTGCCTTTTGTGATACCGCACTCGCAACCACCAAACACAATAATTTAGATTTAGAAAAAAAATTATTTCTAAACCTTTTCTCAATTGGCACTTCGATTCTATATATAATACAAGAATAACTTATATACTATCTCGAGCCATTTCCAAAATTTTCATACCTTTTGGAATGATTAGTATTTTTTGTTGTAAAAAATTCGTTTTCAATGGTGTTTTTGCAAGTAGGGCACCTACTATGAGATCGATATAATCATTTTTATTTAAATACTATATTCACTGATCAACTGATGATTAAAAAAAATTAAGGTAGTTGTTCCTCATGCACAACTGCCTATCATACAAGCCAATATTATCATACAAGATCAGTCGGCAGTGTTGATGAAGCAGCACAATGAAGACTATCAGACATCGATATTTAAAAAAAAATTAAATCTAATATAGTTGTATTCTTCGTAGGGTCGAATGATTTTTTTTTTACAATTAATTCTTTATATGATACATTTTTATTATCAACAGCCAACAGTTCCTCCTAATTCTTTTTTGATCAAGTTGATGATAGGATGATAAATTTCATCTGCCGCTCTAAATCCCCAAATAAAGTCCATATGGGAGAAGTCACGCAGAATGTTCTTTTCCTGCAAATATCATATTTAATTGAGAGATATCTTCAGAAATATTATGTGTTCTTCAATCCAAACTCTTTTCACAACGAAATATTGATTATTGATCTTATAAAAATCTCTACATTTCTTGGTATGGAAGTCAAAATGTCCCATACATGTTTTCACTTTTTTTAATGAAAGGTGACTTTATGGGAAATGTAAAATCGTTGAGGTCAAAACACGAAGTGTTAGGAGCAGATTTAGTGGAATTGTAACCGAGTGGGAATCAAGTGAGCGTAGACGAGATGGTTAGTACCATCATGGTACGTAGATTAGACATAGCGCCACGTAAAATAAGTACTTAGTGAGCGGCTAATAAACGTATTTTTGGTTGCCTAGATTAGGTCTAATACTCAAAATAAAAGCTCGAAAATAAACAAGGGATAAGAAGCGGAAATTGGACTAGAATACTCTTTTCCAATAATATTTCGTTCTGAAGTAATTTCGCATCTTATAATTAGAAGATAGACGCTAGGATTTTACACAAGTGTATTTTTCCGTAAAACGTAATGATACCAATAAAAATTACCTTGACATAATCTGGATTCAATGATGGAATTAAATAACCGTTTATATCTGCTGGATCAGAAAGATGGTCCTCGTTTGACCTGATTAAAATTAGTATGTAAATTATTAATATAAACTATTATAAGTTGATTATCGAAGAGTTGATTATAGAGTGAAAACATTCTCCCTTATCCTATTAAAGGTACACCCCAAGCTAATTTGACTCTCCGCATTGGCAATACTTTATTTATTTTATTTATTTGATACACCCGTGACAGGTGCGACAGCAAATACAGAAACGATGAGAAAAATAATTATAATAATGATAGAAAGGACTATAATAATGATAGAAAGGACTATAATAATGATAGAAAGGACTATAATAATGATAGAAAGGACTAATAATGATAGAATACTCTCTCGTAGACAAAGAAAGCGAGAGAGTGTGACCAGAGCGGAGAGTTTCAAATTAGCTTGGGGTGTCGCTTTAATTCTACATTATCTATCTGTGCATCTAGAGCAATAGATATATGGAATTCTTTACCCATCGAATTAGTTAAATCCCCACCATCCCCTTTCCGTGCAGGGCTAGTTAAGATCTCCCCAGATATAATTGTACCTTCATCTAAGATTCGCCCATAGCTCCCAAACTGCCACTGTACCCAAGAACCCTCACCGATATCCTTTCCTTATTTTTCTTGTTATGCATATTATGATGGAATAAAGAATCAGAATAAGAATAAGAATAAGAATTCTGAAAAGTTCTCACCAATACAAATACATGTCAGTGGTGATGGTCGAGAAATTATAAGGTGGAGGAATAGTCTAAAAAAGAAATATGATGAATTGAATCTACTTGTATAAATGTATTTATATTTTAGCGAAGTAAGAGCCTTTATTCCTGTTTACTAAATTAATAAAATTTTTTTTTAAATTAACTCACTGTCCCGTAATTCGCTTTGTTTGTCGCTGAATTACCATAATCGAATCGATAAACTGTTCCATATTTGATCTAAAGGTCAATTTCATAATTGTTAATCGAATCTCACTACCATTTGTGACCAATGAAGAAAGTTCTGTGTCGAGGTTCCAGCAGGGTTATGATAGAAGTAAACTTCGGATCGAGACTAAATTGGAAAGTTTGTAATAATAATCAAAGGATCGTGATCCGCCAGAATCATTCCATTCCGGATAATCAACGACAATTCTTAGAGAACGAGTCGTTTTCGCATCACAGGAATTATGAACAATTTAAAAGACATTTTTACGCGATTTTCGGGAAATACTAGAATTTAAAACTATATATTGGAATTGTCATTTTTGTTATTGAATGGACAAAAGTGTTGATCATGATCCAATGATTTTCGATGAATATCATATATTTCTTACAGCATTGAATTGGTCTGTCATTGGGCCCATCAATGCATCCAAGATACCATGGCAGAGCAGTCCTGAGAATCTTTTGTGGAATAGTTAATGCACTTGCGTATAAAAATGATTTTTACAAAATCGGGACTAAAACTCACTACCACTTGTTCCGCATACGTATAGGTCAAATAGCTGAAAAGGCAAACAGTTTGGCGTAATCTCTATCGAACCGAAAAGCTGGTGGCATAGCTGGAAAAAGAACATCCGAAATTGATATTAGATCTCTTTTACTTGAAGTTTATCGGCGAATACGCGTGCGAATTCGCTGCCAATGGTGTCGATGTGACCGACACTTCCAACAGGAGCCAGTGCAAAGTACTTTTTTATCTTACAATAATAAATGTGTTGATTTTATCAAATTAAAGTTGCCAACCTTTTGCGAGAAAATAGGATCAGTGGACAACTTTGCAAACATAGTGAGGGTTCCCTTTAATTTCAAGCGTTTACAATGGTAATAAAGATCAAAGATCAACCTGAGAATGTCCAATATAGTAGAGGCTACTCTGTTCAGTGATGTTGAGTGCAGTTTCGACCATTGCGGGGATGTCGTATTGAGCTATCTCATCCCAACTGAAAAAAATGGTAATCGATGAGGGAAACTTTTAACAATAAAGATGTTCTTTAAGCAATCTGATACACATTTCCTGTCACTAGGCACAGATTGAATGTATATTGAATTTTGTTTAAGAATTGAAGGAATTACCTGAATTCCCAAAACCTCTGATCCGAAGTGTTGAGCGATACGTGATTCTCAAAGAAAAAAAACATGTATTTGAATTTCAAGTCCTTTCTTCCAACCTTTGAGTAAGTATTTCCTCTCGCATTAGCCAACCAGACGTCGAATCCGGCATCAGCAAAGATATATGCTGCATTATGTTTAGAATTAGGAAAGTTATTTAATTTAAGTCACATTATATCACAATATAATCAAAATATATTCAATAATACAATCTTCCAATAGGACACATTCAACAACATTTTCAAAGGTTGCGTTAATTTCAGGATCTTTTTAACTTTGTTCTTTCTGTCTGTTTTTCTTTCTTTCTTTCTTTCTTTTTCTTTTTTTCTTGGAAGATTATCTGGAGTAGATATTTGTAAAGTGAAACCTGCCGATTGATTGGGTAAGTTTATTGTCCAACTAGATGCATCTCCATCGAGACCATGAAACATAAAAACTACTGGACGACAAGAAACGTTTTGACCTGTTTCTGGCACTGGAAAAATCTTCTGAATTTTTCCCCGTGTTCGTAGAAGACTTCATACCATTCTTCCCATGTGGAATCCGTTGCATTCCCAAAATATATCCGTCCCCTGTTATGGAGGTATACTCCTCAACTGGATATCCCCAATACCGTATCATCTCCGCCTGAAAACCAGCTTAGAATGAAGTAAAATACAATCAGATATTGTGTACGTTATTGAGAAAAGTCTCCGGATCCGAAGCTTGAGTTATTTCTGATAAAAAATAGACAATTGAAGAGATGCAGACTAAGAAAACATTCATGTCGCAAATTGTGGACGACGGTTCTGAACATATTGATGTCTTTTAAACAATTTTAAATTGTTCCGCAAACAAAAAGTACATTTGTAAGTACATTTTTACAAGGGGGGTGACAATAAATAAATGAACGAGAAAAAGAACTATAAACCGCATAATATAGGTGAAAAGGTAATGGTACCACCCCTTTTCAAGGCACAAGTCCTGTGGGTGATCACTGATAGGGCAGGGATAGTTCAAGGCCATTTTTGTTCGAAGGCCCTAACCTCTTCTTCGGACCTACTTTATCGTGTGATCTAGTGACAAATTATAGCATAATATTTCTATGCATTTTTTTATGTTGAAACGAGAAGGAAGCATGACAGAAATATTCTACTCTGGTATTTTCAAACTAGTAGTTTACTTATATTTCCCACTAGCCGTAGACTTGCAAGTCTACGGCTAGTTAAACGTAAGTTTACTAGAAGTGGTGTATAATACGGTAATGTATTTCGTCAAATATTCTTTCACTTGTAGTAAACTAGCAGTAAACTACTAGTCTGTGACGTCACGTAAGTAAACTACTAGTTTGGAAATACCAGAGTAGCTATTATCGTACATTTTATATTTTGCTGCGCTAACCGTGCGCTTGAATCACCAGAATTAATTGTAAGATTCATGAAAATATTATTGAAATCTACGAATTCATGAAAATATTATTGAAATCTGCGAATTCATGAAAATATTATTGAAATCTACATAATCTACAAAACATTTCATCATATCGATCACGTAAACATGAATCAATATTGTTCAATATCTCCGAAATCAGATTTTATCAATCGGATAATCTGTTTATGTAAGTTCCGGCACAGACAAAAAAATAAATTTTGGAGATCGGGGTTTTAAGGGTGTTGTTGACGTTGGTCATGTATATCTTACACCTGGAGCCACCGTTGAGGCCAGACGAAGTCACTTTGAAATCACTTTTTTCGTCATTTCTCCTCAGCCGATGGTGCCAAAATTTGCAGGCCCACCCAGGGGCAGATTTTGATGATGATCACATCTGCCTAATTCTTTTTTCCTATTTCTTATGAAAAAGTATCAGAAATTAAAGAAAAAATTGAATTCAAAGTCCCGTCCACCTCCTTACCTCTCATAATGGTCGCATCACATGCCTCTCTGCTCTCTCGCATCACGACACTCTTTCACATCTTGCCTCCATTTCAAGGGCAAAATGACCACACTATAAGTAAGTTTTCACGAAATAGGCTGAAATTTGTTCTCTGGTGTCCTGAAGCCATTCCGGTCCGATCTATATATCTCGCAAAAAAGCACTTTTGGGCCTTTGAGATATATTTCATTTTCAAAAACTTTTGAAACTTTTTCATGAAAAAAATGAATTAGTCAAGCGTGATCGGTATCAAATTCTGCCCATGGGATCAGAGTCCGCAAATGTGAACACCATAAGGTGAGGAAAATGACAAAATTGATTTAACGCGACGTCATCTGGCCTCAACGGTGGCTCTAGGTGCAAAATGAACATCACCATCGCCATCAGCACCATTGAGAATTGCGATCTCCAAGATTTGATTTTTTGAGTGCGCCTGATTTCACTGATTTCAGTTAATTCTTACGCAAGCCGCTCTTCTGTTGAATGCAGGCCCCAAATGGTTCGAGATGATTGTAGCTCTTAGATTCTTTGCAGACTAAAAATGATCCTTTGTGACGATTACAATAATACGAATACATATCTATTTTGATATACTTTAAAAGTGATCTGATTACTTATCAATCATCATTCTAATTAATAGTATTGGCATGTGGTACAAAGTTTAAAAAAAACTATACGAATCCGAAATTACACAATTCATATACATATGGCTTGCATAGCCGCGCACGGGGGATGTCCAACAGGGTGCCCACGTGGAAAGTAAGCACAGGGTGCTCCGCGGGGCAAGCTCCGGAGTTGTGGATTACGCGATATGAGGTATTCATGGATATCGATTGGATAATCAAGATAATCATCATCGTAACAGGAATAAATAAAACATTGGTGTACGATCACTACGGCTGGTTTTTCATTCACTGTGTAGACTGTCACAACATTGTAGTGTTCAATTCAGCATGAAGAGTTTGCTAAGACGACAAACACCGCATCGCACGCCGTCTACATAAGTGCAACGGGGAGTAGTGTGGGAGGTTTGACCTTTCGACGGTGTCTTGCTCGAGTAAATAAACCGAACACTACACGTGAGTAATCAGTTCAATTCGATCACATCATTGTGCAGATTAGAGCTGAAAAGGTTGATCTTTGTGAAGTTCGATTGGGGAAGATGGATGAAGACGACAGGACAGTCGATATGTTATCGATAAGCTGGATTGATGCGGGCAACTCACTAGTCACTAGTCACGAGATACGATTCGCTCCTTGAAGAACCTAATGGCCAGCTGACTCTAATCTGCAGAATAAAGTTGTTCTAATGTAATGTAGTTAGGTTGCCGGAAAGTTTTTGTCCAGAAAAAAATTATTTCTTCGAGGAAACAATAGCACGAAATCAATTATACTTGCCATCATCATTGACAACATATGAACAATGTTCCTTCAATCTATGGATCCCGTCCGCGTAGGACTCAGCTCTGCCCTAAGCAAAGTATTGCTTGAGTGCAGCCTCGACACCAGGGCTGGGATTTTTGAAAATAATTTCAAAAATTTTGAACAAAATTTTTTTTAAATGCATCAAAAAGTTTAGAGTTCATTTTTTTGAGAAATACCTTAAATGGATGATTTGCAATGTTATAACACATATTTTATCATAAAAAATGAAACGAAGAACAATCGTCTTGAATGAAATCGATTAGTCTGCGAAAAGCAAAAAAAAAGAAAAAAAAGTAATTTGACAAGGAAAAAAAGGGGGTTGAGGGAGAACCACCCTTCCTGCTTGACGCGAATGAAGACATCACTGGTGTTATCTTGATTTATTTATTTATTTATTTATTCCATCAAATATAAACGTTCATAATCACATTAATAACAGAGGGAAGAGGAGAGATGGATTTCCGTAGATGGTTGATGGTGTAGATTTTTTGACATTGAACAACTTTATCAGCTAATGGGTGTTACGTAGCTGGGTTGACATGAAATTTCTCCATTCCGAACGATTGTGCCTCGCAATTTGCATGAATTGAGGACCAGAAGCCTTCACGAAATCGTCCCTCCATCTCTTGACTGGGCGTCCGTGGGGCGATCGATTCGGCAACGTTCGTTTCGGCAACGGATCATAAATCGGTTGGGAGATGGCCTATGGCAACAAAAGTTGTACCATTGTTATCATTAGGGGTGTACGGTATTGTGCCACCGTAACCATAAGGAATCGTGAACTGATTTTTTTCAGTGGACCCATGACCCGGTGTTCATGGCTGAAAATTACCGAAGTCGAAAAATTCATGATGGTGCGAGACCAAATACTATATGCCTGTATATCAACAGTCAGCTAACAATTATTTTTATGGATACCGTAACCCGAACTACCGTAATATAGCTACCGTACTCTTCAATATTATAGCGAAATTCAAGGCAAATCCCGGTTTGATTACGGTAGTTCGGGTTACGGTATCCATAAAAATAAAAATTAGCTGACTGTTGATATACAGGCATATAGTATTTGGTCTCGCACCATCATGAATCTTTCGACTTCGGTAATTTTCAACCATGAACCATGGTCATGGGTCCACTGAAAAAAATCAGTTCACGATTCCCGACGGTTACGGTAGCACAATACCGTACACCACTATTGATAACAATGGTACAACTTTTGTTGACATAGGCCATCTCCCAACCGATTTATGATCCGTTGCCGAAACGATCGTTGCCGAATCGATCGCCCCCCGGGCGTCCCTGTTTCCTCTTGCAACTGGGGGTCCAATTGAGCATACTCAGCGACCATTGATCATGTCGCAGTCTCGAGAGCCTCTCTACCCACAACCACCTCCGTCTCTCCGCTTCCCTAACAACGTCATTGAAATTTGTAATGTCACGGATTTGCTCATTGGATATTCGGTCCAGAATTGAAACCCCGAGAGTTTTACGTTCGAGTCTACGCTGGGCAACTGACAGCCTTTGCTTTTCACGTTTACTGAGATACAATGCTTCGGCGCCATAAAGGAATGCAGGGAGGACCACCCCATCAAACAGCCGTTTTTTCAAATACATTGGACAACCCCCTTTTCGGAAGAATTCCGAATATTTGAAGAATGCCAAGTTCCCACTTCGAATTCTTCGGTGAATTTCACCCTCAAACTGTTTTATACCCAGAGTAACTTCCTGCCCCAAATACACAACCCTTTCCATAACCTTCACCTGATCTCATGCAACATATTCGCACGATGCTACAGATACACATGGGAGAATATGCCTAGAGCAGCTGAGCGTAATACAGAACTTAAACTTGAAACGCTAGAAAAACGTAGACTAAATATAGACGTTAGAACTTCCCTCAAACTTCTCAGAGGCAAGTTCAAAATTTCAAGCAAGAAATCCCATTATTTCAATACCTATATAACCAGAAATGGAATAAATTTCAATAATCCTGGGTCACGGTTCCAATATAGGCACAACAATTTCTTCGCTAGAGCGGCACGTTTACTATCACAACCCGAAAATAGGATCGAATTTTCGATCTCAGACTGATCTATCTTATCTTTCCATTTTACCAATTTATTCAATTCCTATACCATTATCATCTACTGTCGTCCCCATTTGAATCATCGATTGATCTCACTTGCTTCGTCATTATTTTATTTTATCTTTCATCTCTCTGTTTATCGTTAAAGATAAATAAATTATTATTATTATAACAGTTCACTTCTTGGGTTGGTAGATAGCGCCACAGTTTTATTCCCGTTGAGACGCAGCCCCACCTTTTGCAACTCCCCTTCCAATTGAGCAACCATGGTTTGGGCTTTACGAGCATTATGCGCTATGAGGATACAATCATCTGCGTATAGTAAATGTGAGAGATATTCCCCATTGACCCTAACTCCCTTCTCTTCCCAATTGAGATTATTGAAAACTGTATCTAGTACCGAGGTAAATAGGCGAGGGCTTAATCCATCCCCCTGCCGTACACCCCTCCCGAATGAAACCTCAACTCCCTTTCCATTTACTATGATCTTGCTTCTACTCTGAACAGTGAGCGACTGCATAAAGCGAACGTAAGTGGAGTGAACTCCATCACGCTCAAGTGCAGATAAGACTGAATTACACTGAACTGAATCGAAAGCCTTACATCAAGAAATAGGAGGTAAAGGGGAAAGTGGTATTCCCTTGATGATGTAACGAGTGTGTTAAGAATAAAAATCCCATCCACCGTAGAATGCCCCGAGCGGAAACCCAGTTGTTCTCGAGATCTATAATCATCAAGACAACTCCCAATTCTAGTATTGATGACAGATGTAAGGGTTTTTTGTACCACCGGGAGAAGGGATATAGGCCGATAGTTTTTGGGTGTAGTTTCATCCCCTCCCTTATACAGAATTATGGTACGACTATCCCCAAACCCAGATCGAATGATACCATTTTGAAGGATACCATTGAATATGGAAGCGAGGTAAGGTGATAGAATGTCGGATCCGACCTTCAACATTTCCCCGGTGACCCCATCCTCCCCAGGAGATTTTCCCGATGTGAATGCCCTAAGAACGCTCTGTATTTCGTCTCCCTCAATTGGGATGAATTCATCTTCCGACTCTTTCACAATGTAATGTTTGCCCCCATCCCCTTTGTACAAGTCATTATGAAAATCCATGAAAACTCTCTCCAACTCAGCTTGACTGCTGACTAGCCCATTTGGACCCTGCAATCTCACAATGCGCTCTTTCCCTGCATTTTGTTTCCCCAAAACCTTTTTATAATTTCTACCCTCCTCATCCGCCTTCTCAACCATCCTAGTCATCCTATCTATAAATGGATGATAAGTGTAGATGGTTTATGATATTATAATATAATATTATTTCTTGCCATTAATACTTGAATGATCTTTCCTGGCATCAGTATTCCTCATGAGTTTGGGGAGCAGCTTCCAGTTGATCACTCCATCCACTAACCACGACACTCACTACATGATTTTCTTAGGGGCATGTTGGGTTTGGAGACACCATGTTTATTTATTTTAATTATTTATTAATCATACACCGCAAGGGTATTTCAACAAGTCCTTCTCTAGCCTTCTCCTTCTCCTGTAGTTCTTATCGTACTAGAGAGACCCTCTTCTCATCCCCCATTAGGAACCAGTCTAGTCATCGAGAACACAGTATTTAGCATAATTCATTGTTGTAACATATAGATCTGTATAAACCACAATGAGAGGAATGAATGAAGTATGTACAGATTTTTTTATGTTTTATGTGAATGTAAAATTGTAAAAAATTGATCAGGAGCTCTGTCATTTCGATAGCAATATACACAGTGACATAAATGTAAATTCGTACTCTTTTATTGATTGCGTAAAGTTTCACAAACTATTACGTATCACAGTGTACAGTATGCATATAAGCTTTGTAGTTATCTCAATTTATTCTTCTTATGATAAAATTTATATTCAACAGCCAACAGTTCCTCCTAATTCTGTTTTGATCAAGTTGATGATAGGATAGTAGATATCATCTGCCGCTCGCATTCCCCAAATAAAGTCCAAATGGGAGAAGACACTCATAATGTTATTTTCCTGCAAATATCACATTTAATGGAGATAAATCTGCAGTAATATTATGCTGTTTAATCCAAATTTTACCACGAAATATTGATTATTCACCGTATAAAAATCTCTTTATTCTTCAGGTAGGAGATGCCGAAATGTAACTATTTAGCTCTCTTTACTAGATCATTTATGGAATATTTCGTTCCTTCCTACATATGTGATTCCGCCTCTGCGTTTAGAGAAAAGACGTAAGGAATTTACATAAACTTGTTTTTCACGACTTCATTATAAATAATGATCCCATTAAAAATACCTTGACATAATCTGGATTCAACGATGGAATTAAATATCCGGCTATGTCTTCTGAATCAGCGAGATAATCTTCATATGACCTGATTAGAATTAGAATTAAATGATTATTTAATAATTGATTATAGGGTGGATAATAGAATTTAAACTTGGTTGTTATGACTGGAGATTCCGAAAAGTTCTCACCAATACAAGTACATGTCAGTTGTGATAGTTGAGAAATTATAAGGTGGAGGGACACTCTGAAACCGAGGAATGTTGAATTGGCTAGATAAAGTTTTTATATTTAAATAATTTAAAATATTTACCGTTGTTCCTTTTTACACTAATTAATAATATTTTTTTTTAATTTCAAAATAACTCACTGTGCCGTAATTCGCTATGTTTGTTGCTGAATTACAGTAATCGAATCGAGAAACTGTTCCATATTTGATCTTAATCTATTATATAAATAATTGTTATTTAAATATGACTACCATTTGTGACCAATGAAGCATGTTCTTTGACGAAGTTCCAGCAGGATTATGATAGAAGTACACTTCAGAGCGAGACTAAATGGGAAAGATTGTTACAATAGAATGGCGTATTTGGATTTGATTCTTAATTGTAATTTTGAAGAGAGAGAGAGAGAGGTTCAAAAGAGTCCAAAAAAGGTTTTGGTACTTCGTATCACCAGAATGATTTATGGATTTTTAAACATTTAATGCGTTCACGATTCTCGCGGAATCAAGAAATAAGAATAAAATAATATAAGGTTTGTTATTATTGTGTCATTGAATGGGCAAAATGGTTCTAATGATCAAATGATTTTTCGAAGATTTTCGTATATTTCTTACAGCATTGAATTGATTAGTCATCGGGCCAACGAGTGCCTCCAAGATACCCTCGCAGAGCTGTCCTGATTATTTATGTGAAATATCTAACGTGTAGTATTTTGATTGGTTGCATAAACTCGCATTCAATTTTTTTCAGATATTTGTGATTATTGGATATTTAGTATTTCATTTGCTAGACTTACCACCAATGGTTCCGCATACATATAAGTCAAATAGTTGAAAAGCCAAATTATTTGAAGCAAACTCCATCGAGCCGAAAAGCTGGTAGAATAGCTAAAATATCAAATTACAAATTTGATCTTTGTTCACTTTTACTTGAAAAGTGTCGGTGAATAAATGTGCGAACTGGTTGCCAATTGTCTCAATGTGAGCGACGCTTCCAACCGGAGCTAGTGCAAAGTACTTTTTGATCTAAAAACAATAAATTTGTTGATTTTATCAAATTAAAGGTGCAAACCTTTTGTGAGAAAATAGGATCAGTGGACAATTTTGCAAACATAGTGAGGGTTCCCTTTAATTTCAAGCGTTTACAAAGATAATCAAGATCAAAGATCAACCTGAGAATGTCCGATATAGTAGAGGCTACTCTGTCCAGTGATGTTGAGTGCAGTTTCGACCATTGCGGGGATGTCGTATTGAGCTATCTCATCCCAACTGAAAAAAAAAGAGTGCAAACTTCTAAAGATGTTCTTTTCGCAATGTGAAAGATTTTTTCAACATTTACTCATTCATTCGAATTCACCTGAATTCCCAGAATTTCTCATCAGAAGCGCTGAGTGATACATGATTCTGAAAGAAAAATAATTCATCTTATATTCAGGTCGCTCCAACCTTTGAGTAAGTGTTTCCTCTTGCATTACCCAACCACACATCGAATCCAGCATCAGCGAAGATATATGCTGTATTATTTTTATGTGAAACGTTTGTTTTGAGTATAGGTCATAATATTCAATGAAAATTATATGTTCAATAAAATATATTATATTCTTTTAATATGACACATTCAATAAGATTTGCATATGTTACGTTATTCTCTGGTTCTAATTAAATTATTAATTAAAATAATTAAACATATTCATGAGTAATACATTTTAATGTTGAAATCAAAATTGATCAAAATATTAGTTTTTGGATTATTTAATAGTAATAGTTTTCTGGGAGTAGGAGTACCTGCTGATTCATTGGGTAAGTTTATAGTCCAACTAGATGCATCTCCATCGAGACCATGAAACATAAAAACCACTGGTCGACAAGAAACATTTTGACCGGTTTCTGAAACAGAAAAAGTTTCTCTGAGTCGCCAACTGTATTTAATAAATTATTTTCGGTCATTATTCGTAGAACACTACCAGGGATGTGCGAAAAAAGAATTTCGAAAAAAAAATCTAAAAACGGATTCGAATTTTTATTTCGTAAAATTCGAAACAATGTTTAAACAATGTTTTCTGTTTCAAAAACACTCGCTAAGTTTTACTATTGATATAATGGAAACACAAGAATTGTAAGTGTGTGATTCTTAATTGAAGCTGCTTACATGATGAAATATATTTTTTGGTCGGGTGTTGACATTTTTGTTTCGAAATTAAAAATTTTTCAAAAAGTGCATTTTTGAAAATTTGTGTTTTAACGTAAAATTATTTTTCGATTTTTTCGAAATACTTTTTCGTGAAAGTATCGAAAAATCGAAAAAAAAAACCGAAAAATCGAGAAACTAAAAATGCACATCCCTGCTTCATACCGTTCTTTCCATACGGAATCCGTTGCATTCCCAAAATATATCCGTCCGCGGTTGTGGCGTTAATATCCTCAACCGGATATCCCCAATACCGTATCATCTCAGACTGAAAACCAACATATAATAGCGTAGGATATAATCAATATTTTTTTAAATAATTTTTTTATCGTACACCTCAAGGGTGTTTCATAAAGTATAGAGTGTTCGACTCAAGAAAAAAATGTGACATATCAAAAATTGTGTACATTATTGAGAAAAGTCTCCGGATCAGAAGCTTCAGTTATTTCTGATATTATGCAGACAATTGAAGAGATGCAGACTATGAAATCATTCATTTCTCAAACTCTGAACATAATGATATTTTTAAACAATTTTTAATTATGATGGGAACAAGAAGTACATCTGCAAGTATTCTTTACAAGGCATGATAATAAATAAATTAACGTGAAAATGTTTTGAAAATGATTATTGAAACGAGTAATATTTCTATGAATAATTCGCGATGAGACAAGAAGAAAGCGGTAGACATTATAGCTACGGTACATTATATATTTTGCGCTGGAAGTGCGCTCTGATCGCTAGAATCAAGATTCATGAAAATATTCTAGAAATCTGCATAATCTACACATTTTAACACACTTTAACATATGAGGCGATCACAACACGTGAACATGATTCAATATTGTTCAATATCTCCGAAATCTGACTTTATCAGTCCGATGATCTTCTTATATATCTCTTCTGCTGCATGTAGACCCCAAATGAAGTCGAGATGATTGTAACCTCTTACATTCGTTACCGACTGAAAATGAACTTTGGAAACGATTGCATGTTTATTTTTATACATTTCAAAATCATTTTCTTTTTAATTATCAGTCCTCATTTTAATGTTATTGAAATATTGGTATTTTACAAATCATCCAATTCCGAAATTATTCAAGTACTCAAAACATATTCCGTGATTCATATTCCTCACACCTTGACATATCGTGGATTAAGCGATGGTATGAGGTATTCATGAATATCGATTGGATTAGCAAGATAATCATCATCGGAACTGGAATAAACAATACATTGATGTGCGATCACTACGTCCGGATTTTTTATTCACAGCGTACACTGTCACAACAATCTGGTGTTCCACTCGACTTACTCCGCGTGGTCGGTTGAGATGACAGTCGCGGCGTCCTAACACCGCTTCGCACGCCGCCTAACCATCTCCAACCCGGAGTACTGTGAGGGCTTTGACCTTTAGACGGCGTACGCGAGAGTAAATAAACCGGACTTGGCACGTGAGTAATAAAGATTGAAAGATGAGGTATTTTGACTACATAAAATACGGTGCCGATATACTTTTTCATGTAATTTTTCAGAAATTCTCAATAAAATTTACTAGAATAAGTGCACATCTGTCTTAATTGTAGAAAAGTTGAACGAGGGAGCAACGGGCTGAAAAAGATCACGTCAACCAATACATTCCATTATTTTCTACTATAGTTTCAATTGTTTCGAATTTGTGATCATGTAGATATGTTATTGATTAATGTAAATAGTGCCCCTACGACTGTTTTTTTTTGTTGTTACCATGTTATACTTACAATTAATCATATATTGCATCATCCATTCAACACATTTTAATTCCTTTTCTCTAACGTTTCTTATCATGAACCACATGGTTTCTCTTATCACAAGCATGTCATCGGTTACATAGACAAAATTTGTAGTGAGTCTAATCGTTAGCCTCAAAATACTTTACCCACCATTCCATATTTACGAGTGTTGCCTCGCGGTCCGTAATCAAATTGAGAAGTGACTCCATGGACAACCTATAATGATACCATCTTTTGCAATTATTTTATTTACAGCAAACACAGTCATTTCGATTTTGCACGGTTCGTGTTATTGTTTGCGTTAATCACAAACCGAACAAATTAATTAAAACCTTTAATGCTGGAGTGCGCGAATATTTTCGTTGAGAAACTATGACGCCACAAAGATAGCAAAAGTTGCTCTGCATACCATGCATTAATTGTTCCATGCTATTATAATTAAGTTCAATGATCGACTGAGTCATGAATTATTTATAATTTACAACTAAGTATCGATTTTTTTAAATTGGAAATTTAGTAATAGATTTCGAATGTCCTTGCTAATGTCTTGCATATAACTTATCCCCAAGCACGAACGATATGTTATGGATTTGCATACTCATTTACAAGTCTCCATCTACCTTTAAAATTATGAGGAGATAAATAATATTTACCATTTGACCCCAATGGATCATATTCTTCCACGACGTTCCTGAGGGATTCTGGGAGATGTACACAGGAATTCTGCTCTAAAATTAATTGGCCATAATAATCCCATTTTTCATCGGAGAAAACAGACTCACCATATTGAACTGGCATCCTGGGTCCGGTCCTGAGAGCAAAAACATGAATTCGCCACAAAAATTAGCTGCAAAAAAAACGCTTCATCACCGTATTTTCATAACAATTGTATCAAAGAAAAAATTAACTACATGTTACCTCCTATGGGATTGGCACAAACTGTCTCTGCCATGAACTTGTAAAAATTATTATTATCCCCAAACTTGAATGAGCCGTACAATATGTATAATATCTGTTATGTAGTTCATGATGTTTGATCTTTGATCTTTGATCTAACTTCGTATTCCGGTACTAGATTTGCCAATTTGGGGAACAGTCCCTTTATATGTGCAACAGTTCCAATGGGTGATAGTGCGAAGTGTTTCCTGATCTGTAAAAATTCATTGAAAAAGTTGTTTTAATCGGAATCGATACCTTCGTTCCATATTCAGGATCGAGTGAAAGTTTGGCGAACAACATCAGAGAACCCTGAGGAGAAATGTTTTACTTTAACAAATTTCACTGAAGTATTATAATTTAAAAAAATTATACAAATAAATACTATACTTGAGAATGTCCAACATAGTAGAGACTTTCTTGTCCTGTTTGATTGAGTATTGTATCGATCATGGCTGGTAGATCATACAAAGCGTGTTCAACCCAACTAAATACCACTGTTATGAACTATATGTGACTATAGTGCTAACCTATACTCCCAGAATTGTTTTGCTTCAGTGTCAAGAGTCTTATGATTCTAAAAAATAAGAATAATATTTATCCCAACAATTATTCCTGCTCACTCTAGAGTATGTGTTCCCTCGCACATTACCCAGCCAAACGTCAAAACCAGCGTCCGCGAATAGAAAACCTCAAAGACGGAGAATATATGTATATAGAATCAAAATTTAGCTGATTATTTTCATTACAGATTAACCAGAAATTGTACTGTTCCCCGAAATTCACGTTGTTGCTTGCTTAAGAGATCCCCCTTTCCACCCCCGAGATATCAAACCATGACCCCCCCCCTCCAATATATCACATTTAAATTTCATGAATTTTCACTAGACACTTTTATGTGTTTCGTTTCGTGCATACGCACGTTGATAAAATATAAAATATATATATTAAGGTACATTTTATTTGTTTATTAGCTTCATTTTCATCTCAATGTCAGGTAGAAAATTGATACGAAAAACCTGCTGATTGATTAGGAAGATTCGCAATGAAATTAGTAGAATCACATAATAATCCGTGTATCATCAATACTGCAGGTCGAGTAGTCTTTTTAGAATAACTTTCTGCAATTTACAAACTAGAAAAAAAATATTTTGGGTATTTGTTTAGTGTTCTCGTACCATTCTTTCCATGTGGAATCCTTTGTAGACCCAAAATATACCCATCTTCTGTGACAGTTGATACTTCCTCCACTGGATAACCCCAATGGGTTATTATTTGGCTCTGCAATTCTTGTATTTAGTAAAGATACACCCCAAGCTAATTTGACTGTCTCGCAGTCAAAGAAAGTAAGAGTGTTACCATTGCGGGGAGTTTCTAGTTAGCTTGAGGTGTTCCTTTTTACCTTTTACCTTAAAAGGTGTATAGAAAAATAATGAAAATGTTTACTGCAGTCATGTGCACTTCTGGGTCGCCCGCCATTACTGATCTGATAAGAATTGCGACGAACGGAAGAATCATTACGAGGGTTAGGAAGATCTGAATGATTGTGTAATTAAATGAAATATCATGCTTTCCTGTGCCTGCTTGATTTGTAAAAATCAAAGCGAAAGCAAAAGCTCGATAAATTTAATATTCTATATGAAAATATTATAAAGTTAATAGACAACGGACAAGAAAAAAATTTAAAACTAATTATATGTCTAATCAATACGTTAACTATATATTCAGAATAATATTCAAACATAGAGTTAATGTTAAACAGGTAGGTACAAAGTTGATAATACCGTTGATATTGATCGTTTTCATGACCTATGCGTTCATAGTCTCAGTGTTCACAACAAAGAACAATCGTAAAAATCTTGATCAATTAAATACAACGATGTAATGTATCAATTTTTTTGTTAAAAAGATTAAATTGTAAAGTTATCCTGTTATTCAAGCCATCCTGTTGTGCTAGGCCAGAACTAATTCAAGGCCTATTCAGTCCGGATGGCCTAATCTCTTCTTCGGGCTTACAGTAAACATCGCGATGTAGTCACTACTAGTGCCTCCTACCATATTTTTGTATTTACATTATTACATTTTTTTTGTTAATACAAATGATCATTGATCATTGCGTAATTGACTTTATTCTGGAAAAGAGGATTCAACAATGTTCGCTTTCTCGAAAATCCATTTTAATCAATTTGATAATGGGTTTATAAATCTCATCTGCTGCTCGTAATCCATAAATGAAATCGAGGTGAGTGTAGCCTTTTAGATTTGTCACCGACTGAAAAATTTCTCTTTGGTGTTAAAATCTTTAAAAAAGTAGATGAAAATGGGAAAAGTAGTGTTAATATTATGATTGTAAAATTGACAAACTCTCACAACGAAACCCCAAGCTATGCTACTTTCCTACTACTTTTACAATCACAAAATTAACACTACTTTTCCCTTTTTGTTCAACTTTTTTAAGATTTTAACATCACATTAGTTCATAAAAGGAAAAAATGATAAAGATAAATCCATGATTATTATAATTATTTCTCTTATCGCTCCTGTATTTGCTGTCGCACCTGTCACGGGTGTATCAAATAAATAAATAAATAAAGAAGTCATGGTACACGAAGTCCGGCGGCACATCTCTCACAGTTTGTATTGTTAATTATGTGTCAAACCACGTACCTTCACATATTGTCGGTTCAGCGATGGGAACAAGTATTTATGATTATCGATTTTATCGGATAAAATGTCATCATCGGAACTGCAACATAAAATGAACTTCAAAAATTCACAATTTAGTCTTGTCGAAATCAAGATTTAAATCACTTACTGGAATATGTGCATGTCTGTAGCGACTGTAGTGAAATTGAACGGAGGAGGTGTTGACTGAATTGAAAATATAGAGGTTCTATTTTATTACATATTTAATTCGACTCTACATCACTCGATCATTTGTTACTCATTTTGTTCCATTTTTTCAAGAGTTCGAAGACTCTAAAGTGCCTGGTGTTCCAATCATTGTTCTTTACTTCGCATAGGAAGATAGGAAATTAGGAAAATAATTATTTATCACATCTAAGTGATATTAACACTCACCACACCGTAGCGTCGTTCGTTTTCTTGAGGGCCGTAGTCAAAATGGGAAGTGACGCCATGAACAATCTGCAATCAAAATATATCATTAGTTACGATAAAATCATTCCGAATGACTCGTGAAATTGGAAGAAATTAAAAGAAAATAAGTAAAAGAGCACACTACCATTTGTCCCCAATGGACCATATTTTTCCACGAAGATCCTGATGGATTATGGGAGACATACACTGCAGTTCTAGTCTGATATTCAAGACTTTGTGGTATGTAAAATTTATCTGCTTAAAACATCCTCACCAAATTCAACTGATCACTTGATTCGGTGCCACAAAACAAAGATAGAAATTGACTGCACGCTTGAACTGGAATGACGAAATGATATTCATATATTTATTGTTCGAAAAAATTTTTTAATTCAAAAATTTTTAATTCCTCCCTGATCTCATTGTCAGCATCAATCAATCGAGAAAACTACAGCGAATCGAATCACCAACCTCCTATTTCATTTGAACAAATAGTTGCTGCCAGTACCCGGTTATAATTTGTATCTCCCATGAACATATGCGATCCTTCATTCATGTATGACGCCTGGAATTATGATTTTTTAAAATTCATTGATCTTTGATCTTTGATCTCACTTGGGCGTCAGGAAGGGTTAGGGCCAAAATTGGCGCTATTCCCTGGACGTGCGAGACGCTTCCAATTGGAGAAAGTGCGTAGAATTTCTTAATCTGTAACAAATTATGGTAAGTTTTGATAGAGATTTAGATAAATACATACATACGAACATCATGAATCACAATTATTAATATAATATATTAAAGTTTACATCTCACATTTTTATATTTAATGCGAATGCAAACTTATCTGCACCTGAACATTATCATCTAATCATTTAATGATCACCTTCTTTCCATATACAGGATCGACAGAGAGTTTTGTAAACACCATCAGAGTACCCTGAACATTACAACTTTTCCAATATATAATGAAAAATATATTGCTTTCAAATATATAGTTAGTATAATATGATTTAAAATATATTAAGTAGCCACTATATTTTCTTTATTATCTAAAAAATCACGTATATAAACAAACTTGTGAGTATCCAACATAATAGAGGTTTTCCCGTTCGGTAATATTGAGTACTGTATCGATCATTGCTGGTAGATCATGGAAAGCGTGCTCGACCCAACTACAAAAATCTATGACTACGATGATGTTCAGTACACTTATTTACCTATAGTCCCAAAATTCTTTCGCGTTTTTGCTGAATGTTGTATGCTTCTGAAATTTTACATGCGATAGACATGGATGTTACTGTCCCAAAGGTACACCCAGAGCTAATTTGTCTCTGGCAACGCTCTCTAGTAGACAAAGAAAGTGTGACAGCATTGTCAGAGTGAAGAGTTTCAAATTAGCTCAGGATTTGCTTGTATGGGACCAACATTATCATCATTAGATCAGAATATGAGAAAGATATCGACTCACTCTGGAATAAGTATTCCCTCTCACATTTCCCAGCCAAACATCAAAACCCGCATCGGCGAAGAGAAATGCTGCAATAAACATCGTCAGGTTTCATCAACAAAAAAAAACAAGATAAATCATATAAAATACGTGCCAGCTGACTGATTGGGCAGATTGGAGATGAACGTAGTCGAGTCTAACAATAATCCGTGTACCAACAATACCACTGGCTTACATGAATCCTTCATTGGACTTTCTGAATGAAATGAAGAGAAGAAATGTAGCTGTTGAATTGGTATTTTCGTGATTCAGTACCATTCTTTCCGTATGGAATCCTTTGTAGTCCAAGGATATATCCATCATCTGTAGTGGCTGAGTGTTCCTCTACTGGATAGCCCCAATGAGCGATTATTTCACTCTGTAGAATATTGATATTCTTTTAAAAGCACATCCGAGTTAGTTTGAATCTCTCCGCCAAAAAACACTCTCTTGTAAACAAAGAAAGCGAGAGAGCATTGTCAGAGCGGAAAGTTCCAATTCAATTCCCTCGGTGTGTGTCTAGGCAATGAATCGCTGTCAACGGTAGTTGACAGTGCAATGTCTTCATAACATATAAAATACTGTACGCGATGAAGTGAAAGGGTTACAATATTCAAAGAATGTTCTCAATGTCATTGAAAATAAATTGGTATAGAGTGTAAATACAACAATACCGCATTCATTTGGATTTCCGGATCAATCGCCATTATAGTTGTGATGAGAAGTGAAACTAATATCATTATGCAATAGCTTTGGATCGATTCGAAACTGAAAAATAAAATGAGAGTCACTTAGATACTTAATACATACGTAAACGATTGAGCATGCAATTTAGTTTATGGAGAAGCAATTAACAAAAAAAAATTTTTTTAAATACATAATAATTATAATTGGTCTGTCTAATGTCTCATTATATAGATATTTATGCTCAGGTCGTTGACATGAATAATTGATCAAAAATATAACCAATTTGATAAGACTGATACGAGGAAATATTTTTCAGGTGTTCTTCAGTCACGAAATGATAACCTTAAAGGCACAACGAGAGTTAATTTGAAACTATCCACTCGGGCAATGCTCTCTCACTTTCCCTGACCTACGAGAAAGTCGTGCCAGAGTGGAGATTCAAATTACCTCGAGCGTGCCTTTATAAGTCCTTTAAAAATTCGTACTGTTTCAGGTAACTCTTGAAATTGGTCTTTCTGGAAGGTGCATATTGATGAAAGTATGGTCATTGAATCGATATTAAATGTTAATATAGGGTTCTGAATATCATTCGTTTGCATAGTGTTCATTGTACTCTTCATATGCCCGTGACCAATCTAATCAAATAAATGTAATCTAATCATATTATTTTGATATTGCGGGTGCAATAGTATCAATAGTGTGGTAAATTCCGAATGATTTCGATGGAAAGATCATATCGATCGACGTTTCAAACATCACTGTTTTGACCACGGTGAAAATTGCAGTCTTCACAATTTTTTGGTGAGTACGAAGATCAAAATATCATTGAGCAATTTTGCCCGACTGATTCGTCCGGCAACACTGTTGCAGCAAACAAAATAGAAGAAGAGCTAAGAAAGAAGTGATAGTATGTTCTGTATAAAGTTATAGTGCCGAATAGAAATATATGATATGACTCTCTGTTTGAATTAACTCACAAGTAGACCTACTGCCAGTAGACCCACTGCGAGAAGGCCAATCTGGATCTATTCAGAAAGTCTTTTTAATAACATAAAGATTACTAAATCGTTCTTCTTTCGAACTCAAACAATGATCAACGATCTCTTGATCTCACTGTTATCTGTCTATGTAAAAACGAAGGGAAAAGTGAGTGTCGAGTTTAGCTGACTATGACTCGTTTTGCTGGTAATATGTCTCCACAATCACTTTGATTCAATAACAACAATATTTATTTATTATTTATGTAATGTACAAATTCGATCAGATTATGTACACTTGATCGTTCCACCGAGTTCGTCTCTGATCAAATCGATAATTGGCTGATAGATCTCCTTAGCTGCATTCAATCCCCAAATGTAATCAAGATGATTGTAGTCGTTCATGTGGTTGTTTTGCTGCAAAGAACAATGTAGATTAAGGAAATGTTCAAACTCTTGAATCTCAGAATTCACTTCAGACTATATGTAAAATGGTTTGAGTAGAGTAGTTGACTACATATTCCACCTATTATAACGCAAAAAGGCTAGACTCCACATAATATGCTTCATACTTGTTTATCTTATCATTTCGTCGCATTGACATTTTATCACGTGGTAATCCTATCTAACATGAGAATCACTCTCCCAGAGAATAATGACAATTTACAGAATTATTTTGACATCATGTGATGAAAAAACCTCTTAGCCTGACTCTCTAGTATCACTCGTTCACGTTAATTTCTCGTTAACGTGTTCTGAATGAGGAATAGATTGGGAGACTTACAATGATATGGTTGGGATTCAAATCAGTGAGAAGATATCCCTTAACATCCTCGGGATCGGCAAGCCAGTCGTCATCGGACCTGAGAAGATCAGAGATCAAAGATCAAGTATCAAACATCATCAATCGATAACGTACCAGTATAGGTACATGTCGGTCTTGATTGTGGCGAAGTCGTAGACGGGAGGCTTGGACTGAAAATAAATTGCATACAATTTGCTCAAATATGTTTCAAATATCTGAGATATAGCTAAAATGATTAAGCATATCAATAACTGGTCCTTGCTGTCAAAATAAATTATACAAATTTTAACTTTTTGCCTTATTTTTGACAATGACGACATACAGGGAGCTGGAATTTCCAGATTTTTTTCTCCATTGCGAAAACTGTGTTGAAAAGAGGAAAAGTTCAAAAAAGAGAGCTTAAGTTCTTTCCATTCTATGTGATAAAGATATACCTGTCCGTAATGCTTCTGGTTATCCTTGGAGCTACCGTAGTCATAACGGGATACGGTACCTTCCTTGACCTGTAAATCAATGATCAATCAATCAATCCGCCATAGTATAGTCGGATAAGTCATAGATCACTGATTATTCATCATGCTGACCATAAAGATAATGTCATGGTACCAGATAGCGGTCTGATAAACATGTGTGATTATAATGAAGCAGATACGGAAAGTGGTAGTGACACCTACCATCTGTGCCCAATGCATAATGTTCTGTGTTGAGGTTCCAGCGGGAGTGTGGGCGATGTAAACCTCGGTACGGGTCTGAAATCAAATCCACTATTGTCTATGAGAACAATAAGTTCCGAATTATTCGAAAGGTCGCATTGTGTCTCATTCTCAGTCCAGAGACCGGCAAGCATGTGTTTTTTTTTCTTGAGAATTCAGTCTGATTTTTAGTGCTGTAAATACTATACATGGGCTCTATGAGCACCCGAGTACGGTACGTACCGTATTGAACTGATCGCTCTCGGGTCCGGCGATAAGGAAGAGAAGATCATTGCAGAGACTGTCTGAAATGAGCTTTGATTTACTTTATACTTTTATCAGTTTACATGCTTTAGCCATCCCTGGGTATTGATTTTGAAAAAAATTGATTAAATTCTCTTCAGGGATTTGAGTAAAACGTACTTCCGATGAAAGATCCGCAAACCCATTCAGCAAGAAGGTCCATAATCATCGAATTAGGAAGGAACTCTCCTGATCCGAAAATATCCATCCACAGCTGAGATTTATGAATTATTAACAAAATTAATTAAAAAATCATGGATAAAAAAGACGAATCTAGTTCACTAATTGTATGTCGCTCCTTTCCTCAAAAGAATGAAAATTATTGTGGTTTCTTTTTTAATAAGCGGTGAAAATAATAGAGCAATATTAATATTAAAGCAATATTAATATTAATATTAAATAATATAAAAAGTATCTAACATTGAATTCAGGGAGGAACCATTCGGCGAGGATTGAGAGAAGTCCCTTGATGTGTTTGACAGTTCCGATGGGAGCAAGAGCGAAGAACTTCTTGATCTACAATCAATCGAAAATTATTGAAATTTTCTCTCATCTCGAAGTATTCTGTTCATTTCTCAATATATGTATTCATAGAACTATCAGAAGATTTCTTTTTTTAAAGATCTTTTTAGCAAGTGAAGAAATAGCGAGTATAGTGAAAACGGTTTATTTTCCTTGTTGCAGTTTCAATTGCTGACAAAAACTTCAAAAGAGTGAAAGGCATCTAATCTTTAGCACCACGCGGAGATAACACTCCAGATAAATGATTGCAGCATGGGAAAATTGTGTTTAAACCACAAAATTTTATTGATAGCAAGTCAAGTGATGGATTACGCAAGGTACCATTACAGTAAACTAATAACACGATAATCAAAACAGTAAACAAATGAGGAGATCATGGATCCGCGAATTTTTGAGCTTTGCGAAAGCTAAAGACCATTGAAAACTACTCACCTTGGGCTCGAAAGCGGGATCGGTCGAGAGTTTCGAGAACATGGTGAGTGTTCCCTGAAAGTCAACCATTAAAACAGTTTCAAAATGATCAAGGATGGAGAGATCAAAGATCAAAAATCAAGGATCATCCAAAGATCAAAGATCAAATCCAACCTGTGAATGTCCCATGTAATAGAGACTGTCTTGTCCAGTTCTTGATAGAGCAGTATCGATCATTGCGGGTAGATCAATCATTGCCATCTCGTCCCAACTTAAAGCCACACAATTGGAATCTCTCCGCTCTGGCAATGTTCTCTCGCTTTCTTTATCTACGAGAGAGTATTGTCAATGCGGAGGGTAAACTTTGCATGGGGTATTCATTTAAGACCATTAATTAGTATAGCTAGCTTTGATATACTAATTAACGTCTTGCATGACTTATCATAGCAAGACGATTGCGGTATGCAAACACCTTGCGGTCAGTTCTAGACATAATTTAGATCTAGCATAATGAATTTAGAGCTTTATGAAAACCTTTAATCATGGTTGAACAAGAGAAGTAATCAAGCTCACCTGAACTCCCAGAACTCCTCCTTCTTGGGATTGAGCTTAGTGTGAGCCTGAATAGACCTTCGTTTGTTTTATTTCTTTGTGGGTCATTTTCTTATTGATTAGTTTACCTTAGCGTATGTGTTTCCTCTCATATTTCCAAGCCACACATCGAATCCCTGATCAGCGAACATAAAAGCTGAAAATATGAAATGATGTCAAATTCAGAACTTTGAATTATGCTAAAGTTTTTTTTATTTTTTTATTTTTTTTTATTTGATTTGTAAGATTTCGGATCAACAGAATTTAATTTTAAAAAAACTGATTCAATGACTGCAATCGGTTAAAATTTAAAATACAGTTAATTTCTAGCTTGCTTCACGTGATGAACATGCTGCCCGTTAATATCGCGGTCGGAATTATTATCGATGCGGATGTTTCACCATTAAAGGTTAAGAGTAAATCATCGAAACAACGAAAACGCCCTCTTCATCATAAAACCCAACTACCATTCGGGATACAAGTTTCATGAGTTATTCTTTTCTTGTGAAGCTTTCTTGTGAATTAAAAAAAATTAAAAGAAACAACGAAATAAATATTGAAATGAATATCTATATTTTTTTCATATTTCAAGGTAAATGTGAAATAATATGATGAGAACGGTTACCAGCTGAGTTGTTGGGAAGGTTGGCAATCCAATTAGTGGAGTCGCATTCAAGACCATGCTGCATGAAGACAACTGGTCTGCAAGTTCCGTCAGGTCCGGGTCCTGAAAAACCGTAACTTATGATCAGGTTCCGGTTATCGACACTAACCGTCCAGTCCATATGGAATACGGTGCAGGGTGAGAATGTACCCATCGCTGGTGGTCACATCGATTTCCTCTGCCGGGTAGCCCCAGTATCGAATCATTTCCGGCTGAAAACAGCTACCGTAATCATCTTATACCGTATCCCAGTCAGCGTAACTCACCGCGGTCATTTCAGTCTCAGGGTCATCCTTTTTCTTGGAAAGAGCGACGGCTACAAGAGCGACGAACAAGATTAGCGTAGTCTTCATTTGCGATAGAGCCCCGTTTTTTGACAGAGCTGACTTTCGATGGAATTGAATCGTCTTATATGATAGGCCACGAGGTGATAACAATATGCTGATAAGGGATGAAGCACAATCTTCTCTTCATATTCTTCCTTGCTCATTACTCCGGCTCAAACGTGGCCGAAAAATAATCATAAACATGGCAAAGTTTAAAGGGTATAGTCTTTCGGTTTTATCGTTGTGGCCTGCAACATCATGAGCGATTATAGTGGGAAGTGTCCATTTGACCCACGAGGTATGCAAATATTCAGTTTAATGTCACTGACGACCATGATTAATCAGAGATCACTAGTTGAAAGTGGAGATTCATAATGGAGATTAACTGAAAATAGCTTATCACATTGAATAGGATGACCAACAGTTGAACCATTTACGCTGTTTTCTTCATTGTCACCTTATTTTCCCGACAAATGCCGAAACCTAACTAATTGTGAATGGCAATGAAAACATGAGAACAAGGTAAGAACTCAAGAAAATGATTGGATGCGTTCAAAGGTGGACTCCCGCGAATATTTCCGTGAACAAACTGTGAAGACAAAATGATAGAAAAAAGTTATTCTACATACCGTACACTATTTATTTTATGATAATTCAGCTTATTGATCGTTAGAATCATGAATGAATCATGCTAGCAAACTCAGGCAAAGGCGCGCTTTTTGAAAATAGGAAAGTTCGGCAATAGGATTCGAACCAGCGACCATGCGCTTTCTAGTCAGTAGTTTTACCACTACGCTAAGGGAACGATAAGTAGTCTCTCTATCTTCTTGTACATATATCACTGGACATTTGCATAAGCGAGATGTAAGACATTTGCATGATCATTCGCGGGTCTCCACCTTTAATGAAGAATTTTTTGAAACAAGAAAAAGAAGAAAATGAAGAATTGAAAAATCATTGCTTAATGTGATCAATCACCATATATGAAAGTAATCTGTATAACATACAGATCTTCTTGATCCTAACATCCGCATAGTTCACTGACCATAGGACAGGGCCAATTGTGGGTGAATTTGGTAGACTCATGTCAAATTCACGTGAGATGAATGTATTCAGAATGATCGGATAAGGAAATAATTGGTTTATTGATGCGTGGGTGCGTAGTGGTGCAAGCATCGGGTAGGTGCACATCATGCCATTTTATTCATTCAACGAAATAGTGCATCAATCTCTCATCAGAATTTTTGATCCGGATGCCTTCTATATCTGATAACGTGCTCGATTTAGACAAATTGTGATAGGGCTAGAGTTGGCTTTAGCAATGACGGAGAATTCACTTATCGTTAGGTTATCTACCTGAATTGTCACGGAGAATGTCTTTCAAAATAGAGGTTAAATTATATTCTAGCTACTCTAGCGGAAACTGGAGTAAGATGGCAAAACTAGCACAAATATAAGAGAACTTGTCGCCAGTGCGAATCGAAGAAGAAATCTCTGTGATTCTAGTCAGCCACACACACTTTCAAACTCAATACCGAATAGTGTTTTTTTAAAAAGTTTTCTTAATTTTCTTATTTTAACTTTTTCCTAGGTGTAGAGAATATCAAATAAAACGTGATAATTTATTATAAATATCATTAGGCAATCAATCCTTGAGTACGAGGAAAAGGGCGAAGAAATTATGGAATTATGGCATCGAACATGCATAAATCTAAAGCTATTCACAGGAATATATCTAAGTATGACCTAAGATGAACTTAGCACTTAGGGTGTTAAGGTCATTAAGGTCAGTAAAAGTTTATATGGGCATCATCCGGAAGATTATGCAGATGCTTGTGCTTCTCGAACAAATCGACCAAGGCTGCACAGTACTTAGCGTGCAGTTCGTCCACCTTAAAGATTTACTATTAAGGACACAATGATGACGTTTTAATATGATGTTCGATACGAAAGAGAAAAAAACTAAGCAATCGACAGTAAGAAAATCGATTTTTTTAAACAACAGGTATCCTTGTTTGTTAAAGTTTAAAATTCTCACGAATACAACTTCAACAAAAATGTGAAAACTATAAATGTGATATGTGAAAACTATAAATGTGACCTCTTCATCCGTCGGATTCGGTTTTCTCTCAACACGAATGGGCGCTCCCATGACAGAAGTTACCGGACGACTGTAATCAAAGAGAATAATGTATAATTTAAAAAAAACATTTTGTGATTATTACCGATCAAAGTGCGAGATTTCTAAGAAAATTTAACGATAGTGACAGTTGACGAAAAGCTATTAAAATAATTACGCCTCCATTGTCTCTTTATTCCACCTTTTCTCTAGTGGCGAGCAATGAAGCATAACGTGATACAATATCTGAAACTTACCGATACGGCAGAATGCCACCCCATGGTAAATTCATCAAACTTCGACCGAGAGGAAGAGGAGGACAGAAACCGATGAGATTACGGATACGAGCCTTAATATCATCGAATATTATAATGAAGAACGAAAAATACTTATGCAGTACATAGTGGTTTGCAGTAAATACCAATTCCTAAAGAAGACACAAAAGAAAAAGATATGATCATGTTAACCTGCATATTCTTGACTCCTTGTTCATCATTTCCGGCTGCTTGATCAAAGAGTTCATTCTCACCGAAGTGGAATAGAGGAACCAGATCGGAGCTGTAAAAAGAAATGCTTTTGTAAAAGTTTTTTATAAGAAAAAATCTGTCATTTTCGGTGATTCATGATCTAAAAAGGAACCCTTTCGTAGCAAGAAATGGTCAGTTTTCTCTCTTTTCGTTTTACACACTCTCTCATCAATGCTTCGTTTTTTTTCGTGACCTTTGAACATCGCATTAAAGGTGGAGACCCGCGAATGATCATGCTAATCTCCTACATCTCGTTTATGCAAGTGCTTAGTGATATGCAAGAAGATAGGGAGATTACCCATCGTTCCCTTAGCGTAGTGGTAAAACTTCTGGCTAGAAAGCGCGTGGTCGCGGGTTCGAATCCTATTACCGAACTTTCTTATTTTCAAAAAGCGCGCCTTTGCCTGAGTTTGATAGCATGATTCATTCATGATTCTTGCGATCAATAAGCTGAATTAGCATAAAATAAATAGTGTACGGTATGTAGAATAACTTTTGCTATCATTCTGTCTTCACAGTTTGTTCACGAAAATATTCGCGGGAGTCCACCTTTAACTTCTTTCCATGAAAGCTACTTCATACCCAAACTGTAGCGCGAATCGTGCGAATCCTCTTCGATTGAGTAGTTTGAGATCGTATCTGCCGGGACGAGCCATGAGAGATTCATTGAGACCACCGAGAACGATTCCTATGGCACGACCCTGAAAGTGGTCAATGGTTTTGAAGGTACGAAATAACATATAACATAATATCTCTTATTTGTACTAGAGATCCGTTCATGTTTCTATTTTCACGCAATAGGAGTGAGAATAATATTAAAGATAAACACGACTAATCATTTTCTGGAAATAAATTAAGAATTGAGTTAAAGTTCGAAATTTTCTTTTCATTACCTTGCCAGGATTGCGAAGATTCCACTTGAGAGAAGCACGAGATGACTCCGAACCACCTGAATATCATCTTTGATCTTTGATCTTTGAACTTTGATGTGTGAACTTTGATCTTTGATCTTAGATCATTCATATCTATAGACATATTCTCACCAATGAAGAAGCCGAAATCGCGACGCAGCGGGAACCAGAATTGTCCGTTCAGAGTGAGAAGACTGCAAAAAGATCAATAATTTGAAGAATATGAAAATAATTGGTATAGACGACTCCATGACAAATTAATTCGAATTGGTAGGTCCTTCGTTATAATATTTTCTGAGAATCCTTCGTCATTCTCATCACAACTATCTTTCAACCATGATATAGAATAAAGAAATTGCATGAAATGTTGAGTTGCCTCTCCGTCTTTAAAGGGATATTAACAGCTAATTTAATTTTCCGATTTGACCACACTCTCTCGCACACTCGATCTGGGTGCATCTTTAAGAAATATGCAAATGGATAGTGTGGTTCTTACTTGGCAGTAACACCGGGGAAGAGCTCATTGAACTTCGTTGCCTGAGTGAGGAATGTAGCACAAGCGCCAATCGATAGTACACCATGAGGATGAGATCTGTAAAAGATGATTATTATATTGAATCATTGATTCCATAATGAATGATTCAAAGTGTAATGCATATATTTACTTTTTTTAAAATTACTATTATCAAAGAACCAGTTTGTTTTCAATCCGTTGTTCGGTTACTTAAACTATCTCTTGTTAAAAAGATTACGACCGATTTAATAATTTCAAGAAATACTGGAACATGATGTAACTATTCGTACCCGACAATGTAGTTCCTGTCAGGAGGCAACTCTGCAGTCTTGACCAACTTGAGGGGAAAGTAGTCGGAGAACCAATCCCAGCCAATGTTGTCACGGAACACGTCCTGTAAGATCAAACTACAAATACCAAACTATAAAAATAAAATTACAAAGTTCAAAGATCAAAGAGAACTTACGATAGGTCTTCCTCCTTGCTTAGCCGTGTCCCAGTCCCAGTACATCCACGCAGCGTACAATGGCACTACGGGCCACAGACGAGTGAAGATCACTGTAAGAGATCAAAGATCAAACTACGAAAAGATCATACTACAAAGATCAAATTACAGTACTCACAAGCGACGGGTAACCAGCAAACGACGACTGGAGAGATGATCCAAAGGAAGATGAATCCACCGACGAGAAGGACCTGTAGGGATCAAGCTACAATCAACAAACTACAAACTACTAGGTTCAGAAATCAAAAATCATGATTTTTTACTGCAGTATGTCAAATAGGCACTTATTCAGTTTCTCGACCGATCCATTGGATCGAAAAGATCGAAATGAAGGGAGGGGGTAGCGAGAAACCGAAGAAGTTCCGTTAAATATATACAGAAACGATATGCTAACCTCACAGCCTCGCTTGAACGAAAGTAGCGCGCCCATGAGCCATTCCATCATGAACACGGGAAGAATCTGTAAGTACAAACTACGTATGGATCAAAGATCAAAGATCAAACTGCAAATTGATCATGATTAATGATCGAACTATAGACTACAAAGACCAAAAACTAACCTTCTCTGCCATTTCTAGTGACCAGAGAAAGGTGGCCTTCCCAGCACTGGCCAGTGACAACGAGACGTTCCACATCCGCATGTTGGTCTGGAAATGGATCAAAGATAAAACTACAAACTATATGAATAATGTATGGGAGGCATTGCATGATCGGATAAAAAATACTATGGATCAAGTGAGATTCGAGAGTCGCAGCAAGATCATAGAGCAGATATGAAACATTGCGAAGGATAAGTTAATCATAAAGATCAAATAAGTACAAGTCTCAGATACATCATGATGTTAACAGGATTCAAGGAAATAACAACGGAGAACGCAAAAGTGCTTTATTGATTATATCTAGCTGATAATAATCCAAGTTGGATCCAAATTACTCAATATCACTAGTGAAATAAATAACGAATAAAGCAGTAATTTACAAGTTGAATACAGGAAAACTAATCAAAAAGCACATATACCTAGACTGTTGAAAGATCAGATATGAGGGAAGAGATAAGATCAAACATTCAAAGGGAAAGAAGGATAATCGAAGTTATGATCTACTCTAGACTCTCTCACTTTTGCGCGTTCTCTCGAAACTCTCTCATAGATTCGTGAACCCTCGAGAGAAATCAAGAACGCCTCGGGACATACGAAACAATCAGTAAAAGGTACAAGTAGGTTAACAAAAGATTGCATTCACGATTAGAGAGAGTGGTTAGAGAATCAGAGAACTAGTGAGAGATAATGCAGATCGAGGATAGCGCAGAGAAGTTAGAGAGTACTGGGGAATGAGAGAGTGATAGGGGAAGACGTGGAAGGCCTTCCTTAATGACGATTTTGGTTGATTTGAACCATAGACCGTTAGTTCAAAAGGGGTGAAGATCGGGTCAGATTGATAGATTGAGAAAGTGGTAAACATTAAGCCACAGTACTATCCCCACACATACATTCGTACGTTGTTCGTTTACTTGTAGTGACTCAAAGAGGAAAAGTGGAAGTCAATCCATAACCTGTTACTGCTACTCAATGTGGTATAAGAAAAGACGAAGAATAATAGTCAGTGATAGAGATAGAGAGAGAGGGAGTGAGAAGGAGAGGGAGGGATAGAGGGAAGAGGGAGAGGGAGAGTCAGGAAGGGAGAGGGAGAGGGAGAAGGAGAGAGGGAAGAGGGAGAGGGAGAGTCAGGAAGGGAGAGAGAGAGAGACAAAGGATCTGAATTAGGAGAAAGTGACTATACTCTTGAGGATAATCGTTAGGATCATATTATCTTTAAGATCATGTTATTCGATTTCAGCAATTTAAGGACCATCATTTGTGTATTTCTTTAAGTATTCGATATATTTAGAATACTCAGTTATCTTCATTTTGGTGTATATTTGGTGTGATATACTATTATACTATCGAATCTATTGTTTTCGATATACTCGATATCGATATCGATATACTATTGCTTCATTGTCAATATACAATATGTGCATAAGTCAAGAATGGTACGTGTTATCGGAAATACAAACCAATCGAACTTTTCATGTCTTCAAAGGATATTGCATACAAAATACCATATGACGTTGGAAATAATTTGAACTGTAAATATATGTGTCATGACCATTTTCGTGAAAAGTGGAATTGAATGGCTCAACGTTTACCAATGAAAAACACACTACTTCAATCGTGGTTTATTTTAAATTTGAATTATATCAAATAGTTAATTAGAAAATGATTCGTACACTCTAAGTACAAAGGGTCCCCGAAGACCCTTTATGTGGTCTTCGGTATCACATGAACAATTGCTTTAATGATCAATAAATCTAATTCTCCAGAGGGACACTTTTTATACTGTCTGTAAGAGCCAACTACGTGCTCATCTGTTGTTCCTTACTAATTCTGTCTGGACAGTTAGCTTTACCTATATTTCATTTAAACTAACTTTATAAAAAAAATAGAAACGGAGTATGGACAGTTTGATAATTCGTGTTCTTCATTCAATTCCATTCAACATTTCAATTACACTCAACACTATTCTTCTATATTCAATCATTCATCACACACCAAAAATCCTTCGACGATTCTCTATTCTTATTGCTATTCAAGCAGGTCTGGATATTGTTTTCGCTACATCATGCTTTCTAACCATGTCAAGGTGAGTCTAGTTTAAATTATTGAATCGGTAGGTCCTAAACAAAATAAAGTTAAGATAAAAGTAGCGCACCATTTACCAAACATGCCGGTGGGAAGATTGTTGAGCCCAAAAATTAAATTATTGATTGAGTAAAATATTTGATGATATTTATTATTTTTGAAATGTATTGAAGGTCGCTAATTCTCAATATGCACTTGGTACAGATGCACAATGGTTTGTGTGGTATAATCTCGAATAGAGCATGTTTCTTGATTTATACTTCATATCTCGTTTGTGCCACCTCAACTGTAAGTTTTTTTTTAGCTTATGTTCATTTTCTCTTCATTATCTTACAAGAATCATTGATTCTGTAAACGAATTGTAACCCAATATATGCATTTATTGCTTTGTGGAAGATATTCATTTCAGTTTTACACGAACATGGCTTCGTTTCAAGCAAGATTGTTCATAATTAACGAGGGAACGATATCTATTAAACAGCTAATTGGACTCATTATGTTCTTCACAATTCCTGAATTATTCATGGCGGTAGGTAAACAATAAAATCCCAAAACGTAATATTAGCAACGGTTTTGCAGCTGAAAATAATCGAAATTTATCATGTCGGTGGTACATTGCATTGTCCTTTTTCGTAAAATATCTTTCGCAGCATCATTTGAAACCTTAAAGAAGGGGACCCACGAGATTTGGTCTGCGCTATTGACATGAAGAACGTGGGACATAGGAAGCGACATTCCTTTCTCTATTAGATTTTACTGGTTCTCAACGCGTAGAGCGTGTGGCTCAGTGGTATGTAGTCAGCGCTTGTAACCGCGCCACGTGTGTTCGATTCCCGTTTGCAATTTTCTATATATTTGTACTTCAATTTCAAAAACTCGCGCCTTTCTCTGGACTTATTAATGAACTTTAAGCCCGAACTACGGTATTACGGGACATCTGAAATTTTAGAGAAAATTTTTTTTTGTATACAAGGATATGTGCGCCATAGTTCTGCCTGACCAGTTTAGTCACGAAAAAACTCGTGGGAAACTCGTCCTTCTTTAATATCGAACACAATTAAAATTGCAGATAGTGTTCTCGCATTCACAAATTTCCGACGAAGAGGCCCGAGAATTGGTTGTAACGTACGCGCCATATTATGAGAATGTTACAGCACCCATTACAGGTGACCATTCTAACATGGGATTATATTTTAATTATTTTCCTAAATTTTTTATCCCCTATAGTAAAGGACGTGTTTCAGCTACCGATCATTTGACTTCATTTGGAGTTGCGTACACTCATTTTCTCGTTGTCGGAGTAGTTATGCCTGCATATTTGATCATATGGTGGTTGAGGTTACTTTATCTCACTTTTGGCATTATTTAATTCTAATTAAATCGTGTTCATTTTTTGTTCACATCCATTATTTTTCGTTCAATTCTTTATCAGAAAAATCTCAATTATCATTAACAATGATTCATTGATTGCTGATAAACATTGTCTATCAACAAAGTTAGCTTTCATATTTTTTATCCGAACGCTTCTAGTAAAAAAGCTAGAGAATGAATCATGTATTAGGTTGTCGGGAAAGTCTTGACACATATGTTTGCCTTTCCACTGTGTGTCGCATTTGCACTTTGGGTTTCTCTCGTTACTAGTGCATACCAAGCAGTGACGGGCCTTTGCAGTAAACAACTCCCCATTCCATTGACATCAGTCTGGCTTTAGTTGTGCAACGATGTATGACATTAGTGTTTTCCACAACCGTCATGTTCCACTTTACCTCTTCCTATCCGACACCACGACGAAGGATTCGGATACCCTCCAGAAGATTTTTTATGACAGACATGCCCACACTACAACACCATCAAGACTTGGTTCCTGCGCTTCAAAGGAAACGACATTTCCTTCCTTAAACGGCAGACCCCGTGAGTTGGATTTTGACACGTCGAAGAAACTTGTGGAATCGGACCGATTTCTAAGTGTCTGTAAATTGGTCATCACACTTCGAGTCCACCATAGCACAGTCGAGGAATACCGGAAATCCATTGTTATGGGAAAATTTCTCGGTCGATTCATACCCTATGATCACACCAAAACCAACCTTGATCGTCGAATCGATGATTCCATTATCCACCCCACTCTCCACTGTGGGGATCGATGGCTGGACCGGCTCATAACGGGGGATGAAAAGTGGGTCTACTACGATAACAAACACAGGTGAGCCGAGACGGTTGAAGAACGAGAAAAACCGCAGGATGACCCCAAACCTAACCTGCGCCCCCAAAAACCCATGCTGTCAGTGTGGTGGGGAATGGATGGTGTGATCAGTTGGCAGCTGCTCCCCGAGGTCATGACGATTACCAAGTCCAAGTGCGTCACACAACTACGGAATATGATGAAGGCATTCGCTCTTTCAAGCCAGAAGAACAAAAAAGTATATTATCAGCACTATTACCCCCATCACAATGTTTTCAATAAAGTCAGGCAGGAACTGGCCGTATATGGATGGATGGTTCTCCCTCACACCCGTATTCTCCTGACATGGCCCCGTCAGATTACTAGCTTTTCGCAAGCTTGACTCGTACCTTTCGAGATAGGGCCTTCAAGTCCCGTGGAAGTGTCGAGTCTGCACTCAAGCAATACTTTACTTCGCGCCCGGCTGGGTTCTACAAAGAGGGGAACCACACATTGACCGAACGTTGGCACTACATTTGTTGATCATGATGGATCATATTATCCATAACGTACTTCTGTTTGCTTCGAGAAATAAACGATCGAAAAAGGTATCAAGACTTTCCCGACAACCTAATAAATGATAAAGGAACTCCCCAAGCTCGTTTGAAACTATCACGCCATCGTAGACATTAGTGATTGATTAGCTTGGGGAATTGTTATACACTCAGAAAAATATGTGTAAAAAATCTATGCAGCTGTTTGATGTGTTCTATTGAATACATCAGATTGTTCTATTGAACACCCCCATGTGCTCCATTTACACCTTTTTTTCCAATTTACACACCCAAAAGGTGTTAATTAGAAGACATTGGGGATTACAGTTTCACCCGGAACACCTATGGGTGTTCATATTAACACTTCATTTTGTGTGTGAATGTGACTGTGTTAAGGTCGAAGGCACTACGAACATTAAACAGTCTATCATCACAAATGAGTGCAACCACAAAAGATATTCATCGGAAATTCGTCAAGGTTATACTTTGATAAATTTTGATAATTAACTTTGTTTCATTGTCAGATGTTAACCCAACAGGCATTCGTTCCCCTCTTCTCTGTAATTAGCGTCAACATCTTCTTAATTACGCAATTTATTCACTTTTCAAATCCTCTCATCGAAGCCTCCATGATGCTTGTGAGTTTTTACATGAACTGAAAAGCAAGAATAATAAAAATTACGTGGTAGTTCGCAATTTGTAAATATAATTTAAAATAGTACTGCATTGTGGTGTCACGATCATCTTCTACTGAAGATGGACGCGACACCAGGCAACGCTTTATAAAACACTATCTGATTATGAGAGAATTCAACAACTGGAATATTTTTTGGTATCAATGAAAAATGGATTTTTCTGTTTTATGTATGATCGATAGGCTCAATGAGTGAAGTTCACTGGTACTTGGAAATTCCTTCCAATTAAAAATTCGCTTCAAGGGGTGACCACACAACGATTTGGCGCCTTTTCCTAAAAGATTTATTTCGAATCCAATCGATGCGTGAGTGGACGCAATCGACTCCTTAGCTAATTCTAAGAAACTATTGTCAAGGAGAGTTTTTCGATCAACGGTCAACGAAGGCTGGAATTTTGAATTTTCGAATAAAAATTCACATTTAATTAATTTTCACTATTTTGCTACAACAACCCTAGATTTTTTATTTGCTTAATCGCGTCTAAATATCATAACACAGCTTCAGTTTAAAAATCATATTTAAAAAAAAATAGTGTTACGGTGAATAAATCATTTTTATAATGAAGTCGTGAATTATGGTGGCACCTACAGTATCCCGAATCGATCAATTTAGAAATGTGGTAGTTTTAAACATATTTTGCCGCTGTTCTTGACATGACTAAGGTATACGACTACTCCTCGTCTTCGGAATGCACCTGTACGGTACAGTGCTGGCAAATATTCTACAATATTTTGGTTTTTCAACAATAACTTTCTTCGCAGTCAACCGTTTCTCTTTTTTTTTAGTGTTTGTATAGATGATAATATGGTATAGTGATCCAATTTTTATCGATATTGGATCACAAACAACGAAATAGTGATCAATTTCGACATCAGCAGCACACCATAATTCACGACTTATAAAAATGATTTATTCACCGTAACCCTATTTTTAAAAAAAGTTATGATTTTTAAATTGAATCTGTGTTATGATATTTAGAAGCGATTAAGCAAATAAAAAAAACGTAGGGTTGTTGTAGCAAAATAGTGAAAATTAATTAAATGTGAATTTTTTTTCGAAAATTAAAAATTCCAGCCTTCGTTGACCGTTGATCGAAAAACTCTCCTTGACAATAGTTTCTTAGAATTAGCTAAGGAGTCGATTGCGTCCACTCACGCATCGATTGGATTCGAAATAAACCTTTTCGGAAAAGGCGCCAAATCGTTGTGTGGTCACCCGCTGAAGCGAATTTTCAATTGGAAGGAATTTCCAAGTACCAGTGAACTTCACTCATTAATTTGAAACTCTCCGCTCTGGCCACACTCTCTAGCTTTCTTTGTCTACGATAGAGTAATGCCAATGCGGAGAGTAAAATTAGCTTGGGGTGTGCCTTTAAAGGGTATGTATACTTATTCGTGTACATCTTTTAATAATATTAATTTAATTGCCTTAAGGTGAGTGAACTTCCAAGTTCGACAAATCCGATCATCGTCTTTGCACACGTACCCGCTTATAAGAGGTCGGTAACACTCATAACAACAATATTATCAATAGTACAAGTGTTAAATTTTGTGCAGGATTCTCAACAAGATATTCTGTCTGAATAGGACATCGGTTATTCATATCGGAATACAACCTATCAATCATGTTGCTCTGAACTCTTACACATCAATTTCGCACAATTTTTCAACAAAACAGAAGGATTAAAATTATCCTGTTTATCCAAGTTAACTGCTAATAAAAGCCTTTCCAGCAATTTTTCAATTTGTAAATAGTTAAAATTCACCAAAGAAATTTTTTTGTATTGTTTTTTCGTGTAAGATAGTCGAGCCTTAAAACACTTCAATCATTGACACGTTTGAATAAATCAGAGAATTGTTCACGATATTGAGCGTATAAAAATCACTTGTTTTTATTTGTAGAAGAGACTTTCTTGCTTTGCATGGTTCAGAAACTATGCCGATCTCTTTTATATATCATATAGCGCGCGGCGAAGGTCAGCCGGGTTAGAGAGAGGCAGCGGAGAGACAATCGAGAGGCGGGGCGAGATGTAGAAGGCTACATCTCGCACGCCTCTCGATTGTGACTTCCGTTCGTTAGCACTGTTTGTCATTTTCTTATGCAAGTACATTTTATACGCACAATATTGACCAAGGTATGACAGTGAATCGGAGACAAGCAACAGACGTATCCATGAAAAAAACTGAATTTCAGGACTTTGTTTTTTTATCATGCTAGTTCACTTTAAGTTTCGGTTGTCATTTGAATTCAATAGTTGATAATTTGAGCAATGTGATTTACTCCGTTCTCTATCTCTCCCTCATTTCCTCAATCTCCACCTCTATCTCTATCTCTACCATTCGTCGTCCCATTCTCTCATTAATCACCTTCTTATCGTTCCTTTACAACGTAACCTTTAGTACTTTTAACGGACAAACACGTCCTATTTAAGATGCGTTATTGGTCTCCTTTCATCAACTTTATTTGTGAAATGAATAAATTGATTAACTGTGGTATTGCTAGTTCACTGACCCTATTGCATTTTATTACATACGACTCTCCGATTATTTCTGAAAGCAAAAATATTATCATTCTTTTTGATCGATTAAAATAATGCACTATAATGCGTTTTCTTATTTCGTTACTTTGGCTATTTATGCGAGCAAATCATGGAAATGTTGGTTTTTTTAAAAATATTTTCTCCTTTTCTATTTTCCCTCCTCTTCATCACCAGCATAAGCTATGATATACTTTTCAGGCGCCTATATCGCCTTTAATGTATTGCAAGCCTAGATCAGCCTCCAAAGACTTTGAATAAATAAGGAGAATAACGGTAATTTTTATTGATTTGTTCCTTTTACGTTTACTGCACGCAACCCAGTTCAGAGGATTGTAAAACGGCTAGTAGGAGTAGTTCTCGAAGTGTTTGGTGTTTTAATCATGAGATTAATTTTTTTCAATGACTCCGGCCTCTACGATAAAGTCAACGGAGTTAATTATGTAGAGATATCGAGTGCTATGCTAATGCCCTTGGTTATTCGCTAATACAACATATCACAAGATTCTTATATACTATGGAAAAGAAAAAAATGTCTAGGTACAATTGCCAGTTAAATGTTGATGCATCGTATCTTTATCTTTAAGGTAAATCTGAAATCTTCGTACGTATGCATTCGTGCAGGACGAAATCTTCAGATGACAATCAGGTAGTAATAAACATTTGAAGATAATCAGAATGCTTATATATATATATATATATATATATATATATATATATATATATATATATATATATATATATATATATATATATATATATATATGAGAGGAATCGCCAGAGGTTCGACCACCCCCCGGCGGTAGAAATTTCGACCCCCTGAAAAATTCAGATTAAGTACTTTGAACGATGCTCTATCGAACTGCGTTGGCCGAATTTGCATATCTGCTCTCATTTTCGAGTAGCGGTAGGTCAAAGTTGGCAGGTACGGTATTTTTGGCTCGAGTGTGCGTCAGAAAAATGATCAGAACTCCGTTCAAAATAATGATAGAAACTTTTCCAAAAAAGGCATCGAAAGAGGAGATCTTGGGCAACATTTCCCAGTTGATGACGTCATTTGTCGACCATGCGCCGGGGCGGTCGGTTTTATGAAAAAGTGACGTAACTTTCCTTATCGGAAAAAGTGCACTTTTCTTCTATGCGCGTTTTGTTGCACCCATATGTGTCTAAAAATGACCCAAGTTTCAGAGGATTTGAGAAATGCAAAAAAAAATGGCGTTGATGATAAGTAATGAGAAGAGAGATGAAAATGAGAAACGTAGGTCGAATAGCAACGTTACACATTTTCAAAATGCGGCCAGGTTTCGTAGTAGGCGTAGTTTGTAACGTACTTTTCGACCTATGATCAGAAACAATAGCAATATGAAATGAAAATGAAAGTTCGGATAAGTACGAAAGAATTGAATAAGCATAACAAGTAAAACGGGAACACAGACATGTTGATAGAAACAAGATGAAGTGTGATACGTCAAGCAGAATAAGTCATGTAAGCAGCTAATTTCAGGATTCGGACTATGTAAATAGTCAGGAAATACAAGTCAGTGATCATGATGATGAAGATGAGTGTGAGCAGAGAGAGAAAGGACCCAATCTGATTTGGGCGGAAACAGAGCAACTCATGAAGTTATTCAATCGTTGCCAAGGATGCGGAGCAATGATTGATCGATCATTGATTTCTTGTAAAGTACATGGCAGTGCGTATATTGTTCAATATGACTGCCTTGGATGCGGCGAAGAAATGAAATGGGCGAGTCAGGAGAAGACTGGTGAAGGCAAAAGTAGAGTGTACAGTGGTAATCAACGCATTGCCACTGCGGCTTTTATAACAGGCACTCCTCTCCCGGTATAAACAACACAAAACAGCCGACATACAAATAATTATAAGCGATTTTCAGAGACTATGTGACATGGCCAAGGTTCTTGGTCTTGCAATGCCGTCAGAAAGAACGATGAGAGCGACAATTAGTGATATAGTGTGTGTCGCAATTGAGCGGGTATATCTTCGATGGCAAGAGATAGTGAGAGAATTGTCAATGGCAGCTGCAGGGGTATAACAGACGAAATGAACAGATGAAATGACAAATATCAATCAATAATTCAGGATCAAGGAATAGCAGTATCGATTGACGGACAATATTGCTCTCCTGGATTCAATGCATCGAACTGCAAGGTGGTTATCATGGATGCCATCCTCAAACTAGCACTAATAGGAGTGGCTCTCCACAAAACTGATGAGGGAATTGGTAAAGAAATACGAACAAACCCAGACTAATCACGTATTCATCTAGATAATGTTTCAATTCGCATGGAATCGACTGGTGCGCTACGCGCAATGGAAGCTTTAGTTCAAGCTGGGTTCAAGATAAGGTGAATAAATCAAAAAATAGAGATGAACAATAATAAAATGCAGAGTGCGAGTCGCAGACCAAAATGCGATGGTGGACAAGAAGTTGAGGGAGTCTGATTTATTGAAGGATATAGAAGCATTATGGGATTGGTGGCACGTGATCAAGCCAATCAAGAAGGAGTGGTGGCAGGCATGCCAAAAAAACAAGGAACGACAATCTAATATTCGATTTTTTTAGCTCATGAAACGGCCGGACTGCACTATTCTGTCTGAGTGGTACCAAGATTTCATAAATCACATGTACTATATCAACAAGAAGTTCCCAGACAGAAAGGACAGGCCTCTGGCCCTTGAGTATGTCCGCTCATTTCTGATGCACTGTCAAGGGAAACATAAATGGAGAAAGGTTTAATTTTAATACGTCTTTGTGATTATCGATTGAAAAAACCAGAGCAAGAAGTTCACTCTGACTAAAGGATGTCTCCATGGAAGAATAAGAAAGAGAAACCACTCGAAATTGATGGTATGCATAAAGAAAGATGAATACATATAATTATAACAATTTAGCCAGATTCAGCTGCCTATAAAGCAATCGAGAACATGCTATATAGTAAGAAGTTCGAGAAGTCATTTTTGAAGGCCTCATCTGAGATAGACACTTCAATTAATGAGTCATTTCATTCTCTTTCATTGTTATACGCACCAAAGAGATTATCTTGGTGATCAATCAAAAAAGTTTCAAAATTCTTCACATTCATATTCAGCTCTTCATATATCTATACTATCAAGATGTTTCTTTCTATTCTCCACTACAACTCATTAGTACTCGAAGAGATGATAGGAGAGAGAAGGGAAGTAGGCAGCACTGCCGTTCAGAGAGCAGGCAGATTAGTACTTTCCATAAAGAGAAAAATGACTAGCGGAGAACACCACTGGCGAGAGGAGGTATATAATATAACAAAATCAACTAATTATTAAGCTATTCAGATCATGGATGAATGCGATGCAGTCAGGAGAGAGATCGAAGAAGGAAGATTAATGAGAAGAATAGGAATGCCCTCTGACGAAATATTCGATCAATTCGTCATGGGAGGAATGGATAATGATGAACAAGGTGTTGAACTGGTTGGAGTAGAGGAAGAAGGAGAAGAGGAGGAAGAGGGAGAGGGAGGAGAGGAGGAAGAGGAAGAGGAAGAGGGAGGAGAGGATGAAGAGGAAGAGACAGAAGAAGAGGTAGCGCAAGAGGAAGAAGATGAGAAAGGAATGGAAGATCAAGAAGACGATGCAGAAGGAGAATAGGCAGAAGAGGAGAAGCTAATAAACTAGAGAATTGTCATATGTCAATAAATATGTTAAATTCGTGACATTTTCTAACAAAAAAAGCACAAGGAACAGTTTCTACTCAGATTAGATGTGAATAATAACCACAATTATGTCTATGAATAGCATAAAGCATAATAAATCAGAGATAATAACGTAAAAAACTAAGAAAGAGTGAAAACAACTAGCCAGATCAGCCACTCACTCCCCCATTTGCGCGCGAAAACACGAGTGGGCGGAGTTCCCGGCAGCATATTTCGTTAGCACACGAACCGCAATTTTGTGGCACTCCCGGAACGATTTAATAAGAATATAATTTTCGAACCTATTTTAAAATTCTACATTTAATTTAAAAAATTATTTTTTTCGAGCAATTGATGGAACATAACGATATAAACACTCAATATTCAAATTGTCTTGATCTGCAGACTTCCTTTAAGTAAGCATAATCATTCGAGGCGTCGAGGTAAAGAGGTACCGCTCTAAAAACACCGAGCGGGTTCGAACCCCGGTTCGATCCAAATCTTTTGCTGATTTTTACAGACACAGAAAACGTGTTCCAAGGTATTTTTTATTCTAAGAATGATGAAACAAGTTGTTTTGAGTCATTCTGAGCTGGAAAACGTTCATTTTATGGCAACACCTCTCTTCTCAAAGGGTAATTGAGAAGGATGGGCGCGCAGCGACCTTCCGCGCTAGCGAAATGCTCTTCCAGCGCTAAAAGTATTAAACGCTCGCAAGTAAAACAATTTATGGATCCCTTATAATGTATGGATCATAATTTATGGATTTATGGATGCTAGTAATCTACTATAAATTATTGTTAATCTATCACACATATAATTTGTCTCTGTCTCATTCGATCACTAAAATAAAAACATCCTTGAAACATCCCTTGTTCGCCAATTTGTCGTCCATTTCTCTTTGTAATATGTTATTTCAATGCTAATTGTTTTCAATTATGACTGATTTCTCTAATAAATCTTATCTAACATTAGTTTTGACATTGTACTTCATCATTCCTTGAAGAGAGAGAGAGAGAGAGAGCGAGGAAGGTTTGGGGGGGGGGTCCTCACACTCGTTCTTTGTTGTTCAAATGCAACTCTGTTCGCTCAGAGTTTTCTAGCATCTCCATTTCGTGTAGTTGCCTGATGTTAGACTCCCTTCTCCTTTTTTTTCTCTCCCTGTCTGTTCACGATAGAGCGTGTGGGAGTGAGAGAGCGGATGATGAGCAGTCGCGCGGAGTTGGGGCGCGCGCGTGTAATCTCGATGGCGGATATCTCGGCTCTAAGAGCAGGTAGGCCTTCACTTCCAAAAACATAAATGTTCAAAAACATTATAAGAAATATTATAAAGATTAATTAACATTACTGAAACGTTTTTTCCACGTGGAAAAGCAAAATATGGTTTTTTTCAAATTTTTCGGAACTCGGTGATTTTGTGTTTCAAATAACTGTCATATATGGGTATTTTGAACTCGTAATGTATTTTCGTATGTTTTTGAGTCATTTAAACAACTTTGCTGCTTCTTGATAAAGGAATAAGCCGTTCTTTCCTTTGACAGGTCCGAGGTCGCGTTACTAAAATCAACGCCATTTTTTTTGCATTTCTCAAATCCTCTGAAACTTGGGTCATTTTTAGACACATATGGGTGCAACAAAACGCGCATAGAAGAAAAGTGCACTTTTTCCGATTAGGAAAGTTACGTCACTTTTTCATAAAACCGACCGCCCCGCACCGGCGCATGGTCGACAAATGACGTCATCAACTGGGAAATGTTGCCCAAGATCTCCTATTTCGATGCCTTTTTTGGAAAAGTTTCTATCATTATTTTGAACGGAGTTCTGATCATTTTTCTGACGCACACTCGAGCCAAAAATACCGTACCTGCCAACTTTGACCTACCGCTACTCGAAAATGATAGCAGATATGCAAATTCGGCCAACGCAGTTCGATAGAGCATCGTTCAAAGTACTTAATCTGAATTTTTCAGGGGGTCGAAATTTCTACCGCCGCGGACCCTCCGAAACGGTCGATTTTCTCGCGATTCCTCTCATATATATATATATATATATATATATATATATATATATATATATATATATATATATATATATATATATATATATATATATATATATATATATAATATTATATTATGTTATATTATATTTTAAAAGTTTATTTTTAGGATCCAATCAGGCGTATGCTCGGAAAGAGCGGGCCTATATTTCGCCTGGACAATTTGGTGCTTTCACATGTTTGCGAATTGAAGTACATACATGTATCAGCCCAAATCTGTTGATATTATAATAGTCATACTATTGTAAACAGCACAGAGAGCACAATTTCTCTGGAAGACAGTATAAAAATGGAATGTACCAAACAATCTCACAAGTTAAACACCTATTTTGTTGGGGGTCAGTTTATCGGCCTCAATAATCAATCCCTACGAAACGGACTTAGCAAGAGCTGATCCGTTTAGGACTAGGTAACTGTGCATAATTATGGGGTAGCTACGTATACTTCATTGTGCCCTTGTAATGGAGATGGAGGCCCATTTTTTCAAGATTTGTAAGATGTAGATTTACATTATGGAAGATAGGCTTATTTTATTTTATTTTTGAATTTTCTTTTTTTTGTCGATTTATTGAATATTTATCGATTGCTACACATTAAGAATAAATTATTTAACTTTTATTAAATTTTACGTGCTTACTAGGGTGGCGAGAACCACTCACTAGTCACTAATTATTCTCTCTCTCCAACTAGTGCGTAATCTTTTCCACTCTCTCTGCTACTCTTCTGTTCCATGTGGCAGCCGCGCGTTGGGGTCACGGTTGAGTAGCAAAATTACTCTTTTTCTACTCTTTTTGTTTTTTCTCGGCTCTAAGTAATCAAAATGTGCAAATCTATATATTTTTGGAATCTACAAGTCAAGGGCTATCCAACAAGCCTAAAATTGAATGTCAAAGAAGATTAGAGACGCCGCTTGGTTGTTTATGACGATTGTGGGCGGAGTCTATCACTATGCAAGAGGTTAAATGACGACAAGGAAGAGTTTTAATTGTGGTTCGAATGACTTTAATAACACGAAAATCTTAAATGATATTATAATAGTCTTCCTATCCGTCTTATCGGAAGTACTGGAATGCATAACATGAGAATTCGACGAAATTTAAAAGTTATCTTAGACAGTCAATTTTAGGCTTGTTGAATAGCCCTTTGCTTGTAGATTCCAAAAATATTCAGACTTGTAAATTTCGATTACTTATAGCCGAGAAAACCCAAAAGGAGTAGAAAAAGAGTAGCTAAAATTAGTCACTAATGTTTCGATGACCTCATCACTACTAACCGTCGCGCGAGAGGTCGTAAATGTGCCTCTCTCGGTTGAGTAGAAGAGACTGTCACTAGTACTAGTGACTAGTGACTGAATCTCGCCACCCTAGTGCTTACCCATGCTACTCGGTTAAAGTGAGAGTGACCTCACTCAATCTCCTCTTCATCACGCACACTATTTCTCTGTTCTCTAGCAGTGAGAGAGCGTTGACCTTTGAAGATGCCGTTGACAAAGGTATCGGCCCCTTTAAGGTGTGGTCGATTTGTTGCTGCTCAATTTGGGATGTTGAGTTATCTTCTCAAGTGTTTCCTTGTCGAATCGCATACACTTTTTTGGCGTAAGAAGACTAGTTTTTTTCCGTAGCCGGATAAGAAGTATTCAATAACACCCCGTACCATTCTTATACAGGATTAAATGATTTGATTTACTTCTTATTTTTCGTCACCTATATTCCTAACCATTTTCTGGAGGTCTGTGAGAGGCCCAAACTCTCCTCAAACTGTTTTAGAAAGCATACTCTCTTGAAAACGGTTCCACTCTTGAGAGCTATCATATTTAATTCGGTAGTCAACTTTCTCTTTATTTTTCTTTCTAATCAACAGTTAGACACTCAAGATTAAAATAATAGAGCACATTAGCATTTTTTTTCATAATATACTTCACATTTATTTCATAATGCAGTGTGGGAGGACCGGACGACGCGGTGTTCCTGCAAGTAAACCTTTTAAAGAATTTTTATGGAAATAAGCTTGTATTAAATATTATACTTTCTGTTATTAACGTTTTTTAAAGAGAAAGTAGTCATCCAAACAAATAATTCGCACCATGAAATGCTGTTTCCTCTTCCCGAGTAAGAGCAACCGCACATGTTGAGAGCAGGCGATTAGAACGACTGGAGCACTGTACACTGCGAGACCGTTGGCATAGGGATACTGCAATTACAAACCTTTGACTGGCTAAAATCATCTCGGTTTCATCTTTTTTTTATGCAAGTCAAAGTTAAAATTTGAAAATGTTAATATTTCAAAGCTAGAGCATTTTATGCAGATTATAAGCGTGAGTGTCTTCGATGTGTTTTTTTTGATAAATTGATCTCAAATTGAGCAATAATCGAGTGATAATCAATTAATATAAATTCCTTTTAATTATCCTCAAATCAGACAACAAAGATATTTACCAGTGGAATAACAGCATCCAACAATGATTCATTCTCAATTGCTGATCCCAAGAACCAGAGAAACTGAATTATTACTTGATTTAAATTAATTAAATAATTTATTTATTATAATTATTACTTGTTACCTTTGCCGCTTATAGTTAGTTGATCTCTATAAAGAGATCAAAAACAATGTAATGTAAATGATAAAGATTGAAATAATTATCATCAATCTTTCATGGTTTCATATTGACACAGAAAAAATGTGATTTCCAACCTGATGTAGCGCCTTGATTAGATGACCAATCGTACAAGTTGCGACTATAATAAACATGTTCCGTTGCTGTCTGTACAATTTCGTGCGAGAATCACCCTGGGAAATGTGTGGGATTTTACAAAAAAATTTAAAAAAATAAAATCACAGAGTTCATGGTACCTGAGCATGGGCTATGATTCCGCCAAACGCTCGGGCCGTGAGCAGTGTAATTAATACACTCAATACGATGTAGACACAATAAACACAAACGGAGACAAGAGTCAGATTCTGCAAAGCATAAAAAGTATTCATTTAATTCTGATTATTGTAGACGTTACACTGAATCTATAGCACTTTTTGGGCGATACTTTTTACGGAACCCTCCGAGTTGGCCATACTGTTTCACTATCTTTGTCTACTTGAATTTTGATAATAGCCGATAGTTCAAAATGGTCCTGGCCTTCATATTTCTCTTCAAAACTGTCAAAAAAACTCTACTCATCTGTAGGGCATGATAACATCACTAGTTCCTAAATGCCCGAAACAAGACAACAGTACCACCGTCTCTTCTGGCGCGAAAAAATCAAGGTAGATTTGTCCTTCATCGTCTTCGACAGTATTGACACGTAGAAATAGATATGAGATATTGGCCAATGTAGGAAGAATAAACTGCACTGCGACTACGCCAACAATGAAGTGACTTGACCATATCTCAAGATAATAGAGCTAATTATGGTGCGTTAAAAAATGGTGGAAAACAGAAAAAAGCGAGTTTACGAGTGTTAAAATGTACCCTGGAAAACCGAAAATGGAAAGTCGATATAGGGCGCGAATAGGGGGCAAGACTTCCAAGTTTGCACTCGCGACTGCGAGTTTCAAATGTCTAAAGAAGATGAAAAGTGAAAGAAAAGAAAATCCGGATTTACTTTTAAAAATTAGAAATTGGCAGCCGAAAAGTCGGAATTTGAATTCCCGCACCTTATTCGTGCCCGCGAATTCAAAAATCGATTTTCCAATTTCATTTTTTCCAGGGTAACAACATTCGGAAACTCGCTTTTTTTCGATTTTCCACCATATTTTAACGCGCCATTAGAAGTATAAAAAACTATTAATACAAAATCGTCATTGATCATTAGGCATACCTATTGATAGTTTAAATTTGTTAGAATTGTTAGAAATTTGAAAAAAATTTGTTAGAAATTTGTTAGAATTTGTCGCTTACATTTTCAGAAAGATCGGCTGTTCTACAGACAAGAAGTCGGTGAATCATTATAATAATCTTTCCAATGGTCGAACCTTGCGCGAATGTGCTATTCACCATCTGAAAAGATTCAATCTAAAAAGAAAACTATGAGCTGAATTAAATACCCAAATGAACTTATAAAGCCCCGAAAATTCCACTGGAAATTTAATATTGGCTAAAAACAATGCACTTAGAACAGTGAGTATGCCGCAAACTCCTGAAAATACTCGACTAAATTATTAAGAATTGTTCAATTCAATGTCGACCTGTACTCACGAAAACCGTGAAGAATGGTGCCTGAAGAAGATAAAAAATAATTTAAATTGCATTAATAATATAATAATATCATTTATATATTTTTAAAAACCTTGAAATGGGCATCTTTAGCGAATGCTATACGTACGATAATGTAGAAATATACTGAAGACAGAATGAGATCGGAAATAATGTTCACGATGATCATTATTAGTCGTATGCTCAAAATGATTCGGCTGAATTTGCAGGAGGAAGTAGTCTATGATTGAAACAAAAAAAGTATGTGAGATTGCGTGCACAAAAAATCTATCGTGAGTATAGGAATCCACACTAGAAAAAAGCGAGTCTAGCGAGGTAGTTTGTTTATTTGTCTAGCGACATGAATACGTCTTATATTATAGGAATATATATTTTCTAAATATAAAAAAATAGAAATAAATAGAAATTTTGGATTTGATTTCCATTGAAATATCAATGAACACGGCCGTTATGCATGCCATGTTCTTACGAAAATCAATTTCCTGTGCAAAAATTACTAAGCATGTGCGCTTACCATTATACCTTGAAATGAGAGTCTGCTCTTCCACATATGAGAAGTTTGTAGTACGTGCGGTAGATTTTCGACGACCTCATAATAAATGTGTTGATTCTTATTTGCAGCGAAATATCTTCTCTTTCTGTCATGGCATAGACATGTGCCCGGTTAGCTCAGTCGGTAGAGCACCAGACTCTTAATCTGGCTGTCGCGGGTTCGAGCCCCGCATCGGGCTGGCAATATTTTTCCCATTTTTGTTTCGATTTATTAAGAGATTCATAGTCCAATATGAAAATATTACATTTGCTGCTATTCATTTATGTATTTCAACACTGCAAATAGAATCCTTTGGTGTAATAACTGTGATGAAATATTGATAGAAATTATTGAATATCCAATGTTCCTGAATACATTCCTAAAAATCGTCTTTCTCTCACATCTGTCAATAGTGTTCTTCATTGTCCTCTTCCTTCTTCTTCCTCTCCTTCCTTAGGATGGTCAGAATCTTCTCCTCACATCCCATGCATTTCTTATCAACTCCCACTGAATGTCTTCGATGCCGCTGTATTCTTCTATTCCTTCTCTTCTTCTTATTATCCAGAGAATCCTCACTCGTCGATACTGTATCTATCCCATGTATCGTCTACTTCTCATATCAGCTCTGCTCACATATGTGTTACCTGCTCATCGTAAGCGTTATAATAATTATAATTAAAACAGTTTTTATAGTTTTAGAAGAAAGCAGAGCAAATAAATAAATTAGGTAGATTTATGATGAACATATAGCCACATTATAAAACGTGAAGGTTGAATTATCCAATTTAATCAATAATCATGGCGTGGGAGATAATCATACGATCTCGGAATCGAAACTTGTGTTCGTTACTATAACAGCTTATGCTTGTTCTTCTTTCTAAAAGGGGGATAAATAAATCAATGATTAAATGAATATAAAATAATAATATTTATTAATGAAAATATCAAATATTACCAGATGAAGATCCGTGCGAGGAAGAAGTCGACCCTGGACCTTGCCAATACTATCAAGTTGGTATTATCAACATATAATTCCCAAATATCTCTCCGATTGGACTTATCGAAAGATATATCCCATCCCAAATGCGTTCAGTAGAAACTATTTTTCAAATAAATGGATAATTGGTAGATCAAATGGTTCTGGGACGCACAGGATGAGCAGTGCAAGGAGTTCCACTATGGAGGATGCATGGGAACGAAGAATAGGTAATGGAATTTTTAAAAATCAAAGTGTTTAAAAAGGCACACCCCAAGATAATTTTACTCACCTCTCTGTCAATGATCTCTAGTAAATAAAGAAAGCGAGATAGCACTTCCAAAGCGGAGTGTCTCAAATTTGATTTTGGTGCGCCTTTAATAAATATTGAGATGAGAGCATTTTGATCCTCGATTCTTATCTCATACCATGTTCAAAAGTTTCCGAAACAATAGAAAAAACTTTGATCGATATTATTTTAGATTCAACACGAAGCAAGCATGCGTGAAACAGTGTAGGTACAAACTGCACAATCCCGTTGCCATACCTGGTTGGTCCAACATTTTCATCATCATTTGTCCATTTATCGTTCTACAAATTGCAAAAAAAACAATTGATAAATGTGTGTCGTTGTCGAGATTTCGGATGGTAGGAGCTTCTAGTCTAGAAAAAAGATCAATTCTCTATCTGTGATGCTCATTAAATGTTGGAGAAGATTCCAAAATTTTGTATTTTTTTATATTTGATAAACGTTGTTGTATTTCTAGAGTGAGTTCATATTCGAAAATATAATAATAAATTGAAGATTTGTGTCTGCTATCACCTGATCAGGGTCATTGTGGAGATGAACGAAGAGGACATTGGTTCTTCCATTTCAATTCTGATTCAGGTTAACCTTCTTTATTCTTTGTTCCACCAATTCATACATACAAAAGGAAGAGATATTGCAATGTGAGAATAGTTGAGTGTCCGTGGCTTATGGTGAATTCAAAACTCAAGAAAAGAAATGAAGAGCAGAGTAAATTCTCCTCGTTTCACACGTTCTCCCACCTCTTACTTTTTTGTGACATTAGCACAAGACCGCAAGATAATGAGGTCCAGGTAATATAAATTTTCTCGAAGCTTAAGAGACAGGCTCCGTAATTATTTACCATTTTGAGCATTTCCCGGAAATTTCCCCTAGCAAAAGGATTCAGGCCTCCATGCTTTCATGGTCGAAAGTGGCCTGGCTCCTATTTACAAAAGTGTAGTGATTGAGGCATTCGCTCTCCAACGCGGCCAACGGCAAAATTCCAAAGTCGAAAAAATGGCAAACTTCGAAAAATCATATTTTGCGAATGAAACCAGTTAGCCTCGATATTGTTTCACGGTATAGTTGGTCATCTCAAAAGTGCGTAAAAACACTAGGAACATCGAATTGTGGACGTCTACAAACACGTTTTTCAGCATTTCCGCGAGGTTTTCACCCAGTCAATATCAATTGACCGGAAGTCTCTATAGCACATAAAATAGCCCACACGATTCTGCACTAATAAAACACAATTTCAAACGAATCGAGATTATTTCAGTATTTAAAAAAATTAAAATGTGCTTTTTGGGGCTGTTTTTTCGCCCCCAGACCACATTCCTGGAGGGAATTGGATATGTTCTGCGTATCATATGACATTCCGAGATGGGCTGAGTAAGAATCCACTGAAACCCAGACGACTGGCGCGCACTTTTTTTTAAAAATTTATTTATGAACCATGACCCGGGGGTCATGGTCAATAAATCGAAATTCATCATTTCGGCCATGAACCCCGGGTCATGGTTTAATTTTGGCAAGAGTACAAATGTCCAGTATTGTGTGCCTATCTTCGAGTACGGACAATAAGTATTATCATTGTCGTGATCTCAGATGAAGTGAATGCGATTTGAATTATTTACGATTATTTACGTATTTTTCCGAACAAATTTATTTCTGCAAAATTTGAACAGATCGATGGAACGATGAAAACTATTTCATACTAATTCACAGTGAGCATGCTTCATGATGACCACAAGAAAGAAGCTTTTCCAGTCATGAAAAATTTCGAGATTTTCTGACCATGAACCCCGGGTCATGGAAATCGACTTTTCCAGGAGCGCGCCAGTCGTCTGGGTTTCAGTGGATTCTTACTCACAAGGAGACTCTCACAACTTAATTTGGCGATGAGATATGTGTTATAGTTCATTTGAAAGCCCTTTTTCTGTAGATTAAGAATATGTGCTTTAAAGCGACACCCCGAGCTAATTTTACTCTCCGCTCTGGCAATACTCTCTCGTAGACAAAGAAAGCGAGAGAGCATTGCCAGAGCGGAGAGTTTCAAATTAGCTTGGGGTGTGCCTTTAAAAATGCAAAAGAGGTCTGTGCACGGACTAAAGCATGTCAAATTTAGTAGCAATTGTTACCTCGCAATGATGCGCGCACTGGTAGGCTAGGTCTCCATGTTATTTCTGCGAACTAGTGGTGATAGAGCTAGCTAGTGGTCCTCGTTTTCCGTTTCCCCAGTTTTTCCTTCCAATAGTGAGTTGCAAGCGTCGACGAGAATGCACTTGAACCGGCTGTAGGGAATCATCTTCATTCTTTTGTAGTAGTTTCACACTGTTGTTTAACATCTTTCATGGGTCTAGCCTAACCCAAGTTCTTCAGATACAGTACCGTGCAAAAGTATATCCACTTTTGCTTTTTTCGTCATAACTTTTTTCAAACTCAACCGATCATGTCCAGCTTTTCAGGGATTATTTTGAAAGTGTTTTCACGTGTTTTACACGACCAACTACCCCGGGTGAACTCTTACGGTGAAATTTATTTCGAATTTATCAAAAGTCACAAAAGTGAGATTTTCGTTTTCTTCGATTTCGTCATAATTTTCTCACGCATTTCGCTACCAATGTGTGTTAAATCGTTTCAAAACAATCAAAAGGCCTCTTGGGAGGCCTATTGAGCCTCGGGTTCTCCTTCGAGATGCAACTAATCAGACGATTAGATATCGCGGACGTCTTGTGAGGTCGTCCATAAGTTTTCTTCATTGTTTGAGCATAACTTGGAGTTGCGTTGCCCTTGTAAATAGTCGAAACAGACATCCGGAACTGCTGTGAGAGGGTGACTGCGGAAGTCCCATCTGACGTCCACGACGAATGGATTCTAATTCGGATATCTCCAGATTCTTGCTCCCAAGAGGCCTTTTTATTGTTTTGAAACGATTTAACACACATTGGTAGCGAAATGCGTGAGAAAATTATGACGAAATCGAAGAAAACGAAAATCTCACTTTTGTGACTTTTGATAAATTCGAAATAAATTTCACCGTAAGAGTTCACCCCGGTTTGGTGGTCGTGTAAAACACGTGAAAGCACTCTCACAATAATCCCTGAAAAGCTGGATATGATCGGTTGAGTTTGAAAAAAAGTTATGACGAAAAAAGCAAAAGTGGATATACTTTTGCACGGTACTGTATATCGTAATAACACATCTTTACCTCTGGACCAATACAAGCTAACATAAATAACGCGTAGAACTGACCCACCACTGCGCGCATCATTGGGAGGTGGCAATTGCTCAACATTTGGCAGGCTTTAAGTCCGTGCACAGAACTCTTTTGCATTTTTAAAGTACATATTCGTAATCTACAGAAAAAGGGCTTTCAAATGAACTATAACACATATGTCATCGCCAAATTAAGTTGTGAGAGTCTCCTTGTCAGCCCATCTCGGAATGTCGTATGATACGCAGAACATATCCAATTCCCTCCAGGAATGTGGTCTGGGGGCGAAAAAACAGCCCCAAAAAGCACATTTTAATTTTTTTTAAATACTGAAATAATCTCGATTCGTTTGAAATTGTGTTTTATTAGTGCAGAATCGTGTGGGTTATTTTATGTGCTATAGAGACTTCCGGTCAATTGATATTGACTGGGTGAAATCCTCGCGGAAATGCTGAAAAACGTGTTTGTAGACGTCCACAATTCGATGTTCCTAGTGTTTTTACGCACTTTTGAGATGACCAACTATACCGTGAAACAATATCGAGGCTAACTGGTTTCATTCGCGAAATATGATTTTTCGAAGTTTGCCATTTTTTCGACTTTGGAATTTTGCCGTTGGCCGCGTTGGAGACCGAATGCCTCAATCACTACACTTTTGTAAATAGGAGCCAGGCCACCTTCCACCATGAAAGTATGGAGACCTGAATCCTTTTGCTAGGGGAAATTTCCGGGGTGTAGTGAATTTTTACCGAGCCGGTCTCTTAAGAGTTCTTGGATTAGCCTCTAAAATTATGATACTTTACTGTTTAGGAATGTGCGAGAAGTTTTTCTATTACGGCTGCGGTGGTAACGACAACAGATTCTACTCAGTTCATTTGTGCAAAAAAGTATGCGCTGAACGATTGAGCCCACAGATTGGTTAGTTACTCGAATATAATCAAAACCATTTAACGATATGATTCAATCCAAGCACGAAGAGAATAATTATATAATAATAACATTCTCTAAACGGATCACAAAATCAGTAATTTAAACATGACCTGTGAAGAGTTATATTTAACACTTTTAGGTTGTTTTTTTAAACAAAAAAGAGTTAAATATGTGTATGAAGAACGCCCGCCACTAACAATAAAACCCATTGCAGCTTGTGACCTATGCGATATCCGAACTTCTATTTGCAAGGCCCATTCCAAATTCAATTACACATGTGAATGTCGAATTGGATATGAGAAGAATGTAGCCGGTGAATGTGTTGGTGAGATTTTTTTTTCCATTTCGACAATCTAACAATGGACCAGTAGCAAAGGTGATTGTTATATAATGATTGAAACATAAAGGTGGAGACCCGCGAATGTTCATGCAAATCCTAACATCTCTCTTGCGCAAATACAAAGTGATATACGAGAAGTTATCGCAACCACTCATCTATAAAATAGCGCAGTAGTAAACGGTCAGAGTCGTTACCCATTTGTCAAGTTCAAATCTTATTGCCGAATTTCCTCAATTTTCAAAAAGCGCGCCTTTCCCTGCACGGGCCTGATGGTCCATTCATGTTTCTAGCGATCAATAAGCTGAATCATCATAAAATAACTAGTGTACGTTAGGTAGAATAACTTTTGCTACCTTTCTGTCTTCACAGTTTCTTTACGAAAATATTCGAGGGATTCCACCTTTAAAGAAAAAAACATTTTCAAACTTTATCAAGACGCTATTACTCATAAGGGAAGGGTACTTGGTCGTGTGCGTGAAAATCTAACAAAATGTATATGGTTGGAAAGAGGACTTTCACAAGCAACACGTGGCGCAGTGGGTAAGAGGCCCGTCTATAAATTTTTCGTTTGTTCGGGTTCAATGGTTCGATTTGATCAAACTATGTTTATATGATCTTTATTAACAATTTAACAACAAATGTACCAGTCAATACTTAACAACGTTGCATATTGGGCCAGAAACATGAAAAGCAGAAGCTGACTTTACAGCGTGGTCAGATGGTGCAGCCTGGCTCTCCCCAGGGGCAGGGCGTTGAGATTCCTTGACCGAACATCGTGCTCATCGGTGAATCCCAGGGAGGGTGGGGGTGGAGTGTCAATGAAGCCTCCCTTGAAGAAACCGTATGCGATGTACGGCTTGAAGGCGTCGTTGCCAAGACACCAATGCATTTGAAGCGCAAACTTGAGCAGGTTGTCACGCGCGGAGATACGGTAGTCGATTTGTCGGAAGTGAAGAGTAAGAATATCAAATATAAAATCTGGAGAGCCAGGCTGCACCATCTGTCCACGCTGCAAAGTCAGCTTCTGCTTTTCATGTTTCTACCCCAATATGCACCGATGTTAAGTATTGACTGGTACATTTGTTGTTAAATTGTTAATAAAGACCATATAAACATAGTTTGATGAAAAATAAAATAAGCAAAAAATAGTTGCAGTCAAAGGAATCGATCGAACCATTGAACCCGAACAAACGAAAAATTTATAGACGGGCCTCTTAGCCACTGCGCCACGTGTTGGCTTGGGAAAGGAGTGCAAGGGTGAGATGAGCATCTAATAGATATCTCTGCCATTGGACCCATGCAATTTCACCCATCGAAGTGCTCTTTTTCAACATCGATTTTCGGTCCTTAGAAAGGCCGAGGCTGCAAAACGAAAAGACCAAAAAGTCTTAGAATTTTGTCCTCTTTCCAACCATATACATTTTGTTAGATTTTCACGCACACGACCAAGTACCCTTCCCTTATCAGATATCTAGTGAGAGATCTCATTTTCATGGCTAGTAACTTTCGCTATTTTGTGTTGAGTGAACGTTGACATTAGAGTATACTCTAGTATTTACTCTTATAGTTCATCTCCAATTAACCCATCCACAGAGTGGGTAAGAGTACATGCATAGATCCGCTTCTTTCCTATGCATTTCATATGAGTTCCGAGCACTTTTGGCTAGGAGAAGGGCACATTAGGGATTATTACTGTACTCTACATACACAATGTGACTCACTTACTCATGAATTTCAATTTTCTGAACACATTTTATGTTGAAATTGGCATCCTCTGATAAATACAGGAAGTCCGACTGATAAATGTAGAAAGGCCATTCAGATATCGATGAATGTCGCGGTGGCATCAACAATTGCGATCGAAATGCGTGGTGTACGAATACGGTGAGATCTCAAAGACACACTCTGAGCTAATACGAAACTCTCCGCTCTGACAATGCTTTATCGTTTTCTTTGTCTACGAGAGAGCGTTGCCAGAGCGGAGATTAAAAACTGCCTTGTGAGTGCCTTTAAACGCAAGTAACGCGACCATAATATAATTTTACATTTAAATTGCGTATCTCATAATGATATTTATTGATTTGGTTATTGATATTTATTGTTCTAGATTGGATCCTATTCATGTGAGTGCATGGCGTCGTATAGAGGTGATGGACGAAGCTGCGCTTACGTCGGATTGGGTAATAATGATAATCATAAATTTCTTTTTAAAAAACAAGAAAAAAAGAAGAATAGAAAAATTTGTATTTAAATAAATAATTACCTCTGTTCAAAAGCAACAAAAATATTTGTCAACGAAAATGGAGAGTTTGTAAAACATGAAGGGTTTCTTTTTCAATGTTTTTTGAACAGGTTTTTGAGCACATTTGAACAGGTTCTCGGAAATCATCATATCATTAATCTTTAAAAAAATCAAAATCATCTCAGGTCGTTCAACACTGGATTGTTCCGAGTGTTCATCATCTGCCACATGCACCAATGGAGTGTGTCAATGTAAACAAGGATTTCAAGGGGACGGATTCAACTGCACCGGTAAGGCCAAAATGTTATTGAAAGCTCTCTGACCATACTCTCTCGCCTGCGTGAGACGCGGCATATTTAATCTTCCACATTTCCTATGACTTCTTAAAGGCACTCCTCATTCTAATTTCAATCTTCACAAATAATTTGAAAGATCATTGCCACAGTGAAGAGTTTCAAATTATGTGAAACTTCTGCCATTATTTACATGCTTTTATTAAAGATGTGAACGAGTGTATGAGGACGCCTTACATCTGTGATAAGAATGCCGAATGCATAAATAGAGAAGGTGTTTTTTTATGATATTTTCCATATTCATCCTATATTTCGATGTATCCTGTGAATAGCTAATATAATAATAAATAAATAAAATGAATAAAATATAATTTGTTTATTTATATAGACCATGAAATATATATTTAAATTTTTTTAAAATAAATAAAATAGGTTCATTCGTATGTCAATGTCTTCCTGGATTCGCCGGAAACGGATACACATGCACGCAAACGAGAAGTCAGTTCAGTGATTTGTTTGCCAACCTTTTTAGAGGCGCACCTTGAGATATTTGAAACTCTCCGCTCTGGTGACACTCTCGCTTTCCTTCTCTACGGGAGAGCATTACCAGAGCGGATAGTAAAATTTGCGGTGTATGCCACGCATCCTACTTCTACCTTTATTTTTAGTTGTTCTGTGACTGCTTCCAATCAATCCAAATTCAATCAATAATTGTTCAATAATCGATCAATAATCCCTTTCAGCTGCGTGTCTGGACAAATTCGACTCTAACTATCAGCAAACTTGTGGTGGTGAAAACTGGAGAGACCATTACTACTATGATCACGAAAGTAGAATGTGCACGACGTTTTGGTTAGTTATTTTAATTTTTTATAAAAAATCGATTAAAAAATATGTAAATATTTTTTTAAATCGATTAAGGTACGATGGATGCAAGGGGAAGTCGCGTAATATCTTCTCTGATCTGAATACATGCACATCCATGTGTGAGGAAACGAATGTCATGACCAGAGCAGGTGATTTATTTATTCATTTCAATATGAATTTGAAGAAAAAACACACTTGCGATTTTTCAAAATATAAAAATGATCGGCTTCTAAATAATTTCTTTGAAGACCAATGACATGGTTTGTGTGCTTTCCCCATCGGCGTTACTCTCTCGTAGACAAATAAAGCGAGAGAGCATCGCTAGAGCGGAGAGTTTCAAATATCTCAAGATATCACTTGAGAGACATCAAGCGGTTCAACGGCGAATATTTTACCAAAAAAAAACCATTACAATATAGTGCGTCACTGACGAAGTTATAACTGACTTGAGGTTGTTTTCGTATGATCCAACCATCGTTATCGAACTATTTCTTCGTCAGCGACATTATTTCCTTCTCATTCCTTATTGCATTATCCAAAATAATCCATGTCAACAACTGATACGAACCACCCTCCATCGAACTATATTCGACTCCTTCTTCCTTCCCGTCAACTGCTTCATCCAACCCTACCATAACATACGAAACAGTACCGTAACCTGAAGAATATCTACGATCTCCTACAACGATGGATGCCGTATCCCTGAATCTTCCTGACTACAGTAATCTGAATTCATCATCGATAGTTGTTCTACTATCGAAGATGCTGTATTATCTCTCTGGCCAAGGGCAAAGTCCGGTCAATGGAGGTCCATAACTTTTTTTCTTTTTATTAATCAATCGATTTTTTTTATTTATTAGTTCGCATTCTTATTTGTATAAAAAGAAAAAATAATCGAATTGATAGGCAACAAATACTTTTCTGAGAATGCTTCGATCATTTATGTTTCGGTTATAGTATGTAAACGAGTTGATTCCTGAACAATTTGATCAGATTCCTTTTTTCGGCCTGTTTATGACAAATGAAAAGACAATTAACAACAATTGTTCCAGCTTCGCAGTTCCTACACAGTGGGATTTATACCAGCCATTGTGACGAAAACTCAACCAAGGCGTCCGAAATGGGAATTGGTAGTGACTAGATCGCGCGGTAAAGTAGGTCCGAAGAAAAGATTAGGCCCTCCAAACTGAAGTGGGCTTGGATTATCGCTGGCCTAGCAGTGATCTTCCGCAATACTTCGTGTGCCTTGAGTAACGGGATGTACCTTTACCTTTTACCTTTCATGAAACATTATGATGATATGCTCAGTGATACTGTACCTTCACTGAAAATCTCTTTACCTTTACCATTATTGCGGCACTCATAAGAAAAAAAGATGGTCCATTACTCCTTTACTCATATCCCGACTTATCCATCCTTCCCTCTATCAGCCTTCCTTATTCGTTTCCGAATCATTTGACATGCGCGAATTTATGGACCAACATCCAAAGGACAAAAAGTAGGAGATGGAAGAAACGAATTGAGCGTATGAAGAGATATGGACGTATCTAAACGGAGAGAAAGGGTTAAATGGGAGATCTTGAGGGAGAGGGAGAGATCTATAGAGGGAGGGAGAGATCTTGAGGCAGAGGGAGATACCTAGAGGGAGAGGGAGAGATCTAAAGGGAGAGGGAGAGATCTAGAGGGAGAGGGAGAGATCTAAAGGGAGAGGGAGAGATCTATAGGGAGAGGGAGAGATCTTGAGGGAGAGGGAGAGATCTTGAGGGAGAGGGAGAGAATTGGACTAGAGACTAGGGCGAGAGAAGAATGGGAATGGGGGTGCAGGAAGAGTTTAGGGAAGAGGGCATGAATAGATTGTACTATGTTCGAACATTGAGTATATTGAGTCTGACATTTCCCACTATGAATACCACTACCACTAGACACAATTTACTCTCCCCATTGGACAAAAAACATTATCGCAGTCATAAAAAGCGAGAGAGTATGACCAGAGCGGAGAGTTAGAAATTAGGGCACTAGTTTGGATGAGAACCGATGAAAAAAATTTAAAAAATGGTTACCATCCAGTCGGATATTATTCATCGGTTCTTATGAGACCTAGTTCCCAAAGTAGCTCTGGTATCAATTTAACAAACTATTTCGCATATTTGGAATTACATTCCACTTGGAAGTTGGGGTAAAATGATCTAGACAAATCTACGTCATTATTTGGCCAAATCTGGGATAGATTTTTCTCTCTCCTTCTTCCTTCCTCAATCTTCTCTTTGATCTCTCAACTCTCCATTCTAATGATCCTCCATTGATGGAGGAAGAGAACGCACAAATAGAACGAGACTGGGAATAGTCAAACCGTATATGGCTAAAGTTTTAATTGATAAATGTAAAGGTACCAAGGAGCACTCTAGACTTTTTTTTTGATTTCTTTACCTTGATCTATTTCTCACTTTCTCTGAGAGAGTATTGCCTGATAGCATCAAATTTCCTTGTGGGGTTAACTTTCTTATAATCTCCCGAAATATGGTACCTTCCTAGATAAAGTAAATTAAAAATTTCATAATTGTTTTGTAGGAATAGGAACAACAACAAAAATCGATCAAAAATTTGGATTCACAGTCTTACATTTGAATAGATTTTTGAATCACATAAATTCAAGTGTTTTCTATTCAATCATATTCGTCTACTTTCTTCTCTCGAGTATAACGAGTATATAAACATCAGCAATCAGTAGTAAACATATCTAGTCGACGCCAAAATTTGACTGCCTCCCCCACATCCTCAATCTCTCCCTCTCCCTTTTCTCTCCCTCTCCCTCTCCCTCCTTTACTCTGATTCCTACTTCAGGTCTCTTGGGATTCCTGAATACAAAGCATAGCTGGTCATGGCCCCTCTTCTCCTTCTTCTTCTATCCATTTTAATCGATTCTCGCCTCCCCTCTCTATTCTTTATCCGGCAAAGCCCTTTCGACCCCGCCCTCCGCTAAGTCTGATTTCAACCCTTTCTGCCGACAGTCTTAGTAAACGTCGCCCTACAGTCTGCACGCAGCACACCATCCCGACCTCACCATAATTCCTACCGTACTCTGGGGATCCTTATGGTGTAAGCGTGCGCGATGAGTGATGGTGCGCACACCACCGCTCGTGGGAGGCAATCGATCGATAATCACTAAACGCCGTCTGCATCAATCGATAATCAATCGATTATTGATTGTTCTCTCACTCTTGCCTACTGTAACCTGCCGATCATCTTCAGAGGTCTGCTGGGACAACTTCGATATGAACTACCGTAATCAGTGTAATACAGGTTGGTGTTGATTTTTTATACTTATATTTTAATGCTTTTTACACTTTTCTTATTTTCTTAGTTATTAATCAAAATACTTAAAGTAAAAATTATACTATAGTCTCAGTGACCGCGTTCCATAGCTTGAGAGCTTTTGGTAAAATAAAGTTGACGTCTCGGAACTTTTAACTTTTAATGATGCGTGGTCATGCTAATTTCTTACATGTGACCTATCCCTTGTATAAGCGATATGTTATAGATTAGCATAGACATTCGTTCCTTCTTTAAATTTCTATTCGAAAGTGTTTTTGTCAATATTCATATGTTGTATGCAGTAAGCACATTGTTTCGATAGATGTGCGCGACACCCTGGGGAATAGGCGATGTCCTTCGATCGAGATAGTGAAACATAACTGAGAGAGGGAAGATAATAATTGATGAAGCGGAAAGGGGAGAGGGAGACAGAGGGAGAGGAAGGCAGAGGGAGAGGGAGAAGGAGAAGGAGAGATGAATGATGTGACCAATTGATATATTGACTCTATTGTCAAGCGAATTGTTTTGGGTTAGGAAAGAAAAAGAAGAACGGAACATGAAGGAAGTGGATGAAGGCTTTTTGATGGGATGTTATTGTGAAAGAAGTGATATTGATTCTGATTATATGATATTCTTAAAATATTAATTTTAAAATAATTCAGCACAGGTTTTTTATTTGATGTTTTTGAATTAGATTTATTACTGTGAAGTGGTGAGAAACTGCTATTTCATGATCTTGTTCTGAAATAAACTTTTTTTTTAATTTTGAGCCGAATAAAGCAAGATCACTGCTAGGCCAGTGAAAAGAATAAGTATATCAAATATCAAAGATGTTTTAATTTAGGACAGTGGCAGCAGCGATTCTACTTTGATCACGCTTCGCTCACTTGTCGACAGTTTTGGTTTGTATTTTCATGATAATACAATATTTTGATAATATTTACATATATTTATCACGTTATTTATCTTATCAGCAAATACAATAGTGCAAAAAAGTAAGTCAGGGACAGAGGGAACTTGCTCGCAGTTTCTTGCTCTTTCGTCAGGCTTTTGTGCAACATTGTATGGCAATATTTTTTAAATCTAAAATAATTTTATCAAATGAAATAATCTCTTCAGGTACGATGGATGTCGTGGTGGTTCTCGCAACATGTTCGAGGATGCGCTAACTTGCCAGTGGTTGTGCGAGGCACAGCCAATGTATAAATCTAGTGAGTTTTAGAAAGAACAAAGATCAAAGACCAATTTCATTCAGAATCGTGTCTGGAGGATTTCGATCACCGCTACAAGGATATGTGTAATGGAGGTCGATGGAGGCAACAGTTCTATTTTGATAGAAATACCAAGGTTTGTAATTTGCACACCGAATAATATTTCATTATTTTCCGATAAAACTCGACCGATGATTTTGTTCCAACAAAATTAAAGTTCAACTACTCTCAGACAAAGAAGTGGAGATTTTATAACTAAATATCATTGCTTTATCTTTCAGAAGTGTATTCCGTTCTGGTACGACGGCTGTAGAGGCAGTAGTCAGAATCTCTTCCCTGATGAACTAACATGTCTGAAGACCTGCGAAGACCCAGCCTCTAGAGATCGTATGTTCTATCTTTTTTCATGTTTTGAAGATACACCCAGTGCTAATTTGAAACTCTCCACAATGCTCTCTCGCTTTCTTTATCTACGAGAGAGTCTTACCAGTGCTGACAATGAGAGTAAAATTAGCACAGGATGTGACTTTAAAAAAAATTTTTTTTTAATTTTTTAAAATTATTTTTCATATCACTCTACCTATCCCTATTCACGTTTGAATGAGTGTGTAATGTGTGTGTGAATGAGTGTGTCACCAGAGATTCCTCGACCGACATCTGCGCACGCTACGCACCATCCACACCATAAACGACGCACCACGATGAATCCGAGAGTACAGACTACGCCCTATGCACGAACGATATCGGGTATTGAGATATATATCATTTTTGTTTTTCTTCTCATACTCAGTGTCATGTTTTGATTTTTATCCTGTGTGAAATGCAGTGATCTGGTTTTATTTAATATAATTTTTTTATACTAATTTTAAATTTAGATATTTTTTCAGCAATCAAACCATGGCATTCAAATGATAAGCATCGCATGCAGGAGAAATTGTCCGAAGTGTTCAGTAAGTTTTTTTAAGTGACATAAACATCCCGATTTATTTAAAAATTATTGAAGAATGACTTTTTCATTCAATCTGCACAATGTCATTACATTGATTTTTTAAAGTTGAATTGGGAAATGAATTTTTTTTAATTTATAGAACATCTCCGTTTATCATTTATACTCGATAAATTAATCATAAATAGAAAAATAAAATTCAAAAATAAGTAAACAAATCATTTCAGGGCCCAACACTACGAATGTATGCGATACAGCCAATCCATGTCAGAACAACGCTACTTGTATCTTTGCTTGGAAGAAGAATACGTACGTTTTTTTTATTTGACTTTTCAACACAAATTCAATTAACAGAATCAATTATTTTTCAGGTACTATTGCAAGTGTAAGGCCGGTTGGACAGGCAGCCACTGCACCGAAGTCATTCGTGAGTATTTATTTACTTTTTTAGCGTTATTCATTTTCAACATTAATATGCATGCAAACCCACATTTCTACTTTGTACTTATCAATAATTTAATTTATTTCTTGACCTTGAACATTTTTTTAAAAACTAAACCTTTATTGTCCAAATTATTTCATTCTTCCATAATCATTTCATTATGCGTGATCAGCCTTGCATAAATTCCGAAATATGAACTAATAAATCATTCAGAATTCGATCCATGCGCGAAGCAGCCCTGCAAAAATGGAGCCACTTGCAAGGCCAAGCACGAGAAGGGAAAGGTGGCGTACATACTTCTTTTTACCTATGATTTCATTTTCTCAAGGAATATCAAAAGCAAAGAGTTCAAATTTTGCTAAAGTTAATGATGATTGAAAAATCGTTCTATGTTTTGAATTTTTGTAGAAATGAATGCAAATATTCAATTGCAGTCATCTCATGAATGTTACTGCGCCACAGGTTACGGAGGACTCTCTTGCGATGAGAGTAAGTTTTTTTTAAACTGTTTTTCTTATAAAATGTACTTGCATAAGAAAATGAAAAACTCTATGTAAATACCAAGACAACGGGCTCCTGCATAATCTTTGGATTTTTTTTTGCCAACGGTCTCTTCATTTTACACACAATTTCATCGTTACCTATGTGAGAATTGAAGAATCAGATTTCTTAGGTTATTCTCCCTTAAAAGGCTCAACTCACAATCAGTTACCTCTTTATTTGAAACTCAACGCTACAGGGTGCGCCATAATTACCCGGACTGTTGTCTCCATATGATTCTACCCTTGGAAATGTGACTTGAGTGATATGGTTCATGGTAAAGCTTATCAAGAATATGGGCAGCAGTAGTGTACTAGCGAATCTCGCCGTGGTCTCTTTTAGCTCTGACACAAGCCATGAGTCTCTTCTCATATGCGACTGCCGATTCCCGCAAGTAGTTGTCATCGAGTTCGTCCCATGCCTTGAGAAGGGGAGCACTGAGGGAGTCGAGGGTCAGGTGCTTGATAGAGGACATCTTGGCCTACAACACCTCCAAGCACTGCAGTCTAGGAGGTTGAGATTGGGGGAGTTCGGAAGTAATTCAGTGTGATGGATTTTGCCGAGTGCCTGGGTGAAAAACAACGACTGGGTCAGCTTTGTCATGTCATTGACGACAGAATCTTGCCGAAAGGTCTAGTGGTCCTGACCGAAGTGGGTATGGTATCGGAGTAGAAGTGCGTCTTCGCGGATGTGCTTGGTATATTATGCCTTGTTGATCTAGACGCATGGAGTGGCAAAACAAGAGTGAACTTTCCAGTTGGGCAAACAGCAGCTAAAACCTTGGCGTATTGTGGAAGACTGATATGACCCATGACCCCAGCCGCCTTGTAGGATTCTTCAAGATCAGAGGCAATGATTCTGTTGTTCTCGATATTCAGGTTGTCTTTGAAGGTAAGATATTCTCTTCGCTGAACATCGTGCTGAAGTGCGCAGACCTAGCACAACGCATAAAAAGTTGAGGTCACCGTTCTCAGCGGAGCTTGATCTGTCGCTCATTCGGTTCTAATAGTTACGGCCCTTTTATGGGAGAAGAGTCAGCTGAGATCTGAGGAGACGAAGAATGGAAGTGTTCGAGATATCGAGTCTCCAGATCGTAAACTTGTGGTTTCGAAACACCATCTTTCGGATGGGATCTCGGTTCGTAGCGGTGGAAACTGAAATCGGTCTACCACTGCCCGGACGTTCCTTGTCAGTACCAAGATCTTGGTACACGATACCGGTATCGGATACAGCCGACTCGTGAAACCCGAACTGATGAACTATGACAATCTACCTTGTACACTTGAGAATGTGGGGTCGCAGTCGACTTGACTTCCCCAATACTAGGAGACTTGACTAACTGACTTGAAACCTTGAATAGGGAGTGGCCAATGATCACTCGCCATGATGCTGCAATAGGGGTTGCGCATTTCCATTGGGGGCCTGGGAATCATAATGGTGAAATCAGTCCGGGTAATTTTGGCGCCTCCTGTAGTCTATAAAAATATACGCACTATGATGGAATAAATATTGATTGATTGATTTATTGATTTGTCGCAATGTCATGGCACTGTTAGTGGAGTGGACAGAATCTTTAATTACAATTGATATCCATTCAGGACCATGCGATTCCTCTCCTTGTCTCAACAATGGCACCTGTCGTACCACAGCCGCTGCCTCTACGTACTTCTGTGATTGTCAGGCCAACTTTGGAGGGAAGAGCTGCGAATTTGGTTTGTAAACTTATCCATTTCCCGTTACCAAACGAATTAGATGGTCATCTTATTATGACAATTCGCTCTGACTGCAAGAAATGCGTCATTAATAATAACTTTAAGAATTTTAAATAGTTGATTTGATTAACCTCGTTCACACTAATAGAGATCGAGTATGATCCTTGAAGACAGAAGCGACAAAATACAGTGAGCTCCATCCCTCCTCCGTTACCCTTCGCTTCTAAATAATTTCACCTAATTCTCTATCACTTGTTGTCATATAGTAAGATTAATGACAGGCATTGGCCAAGACCCCAAAGAGGAGTCCTTCGGGAAGGCCGTGGAGCAGATATCATCCGGCAAACAGGAATGGGTGGACGAAATGAAGGTATTGCTTCACTCTGTGCTGATCTGTCACTATCCTCTCTTGATATATCCATAAACTGTGACACTAATTTGAAAATCTCCTGAAATTAAATTAGTAATATTATATTAAACTTCGCATCGTACAATTTTAAATCTAATGTGTATGCAAACTTCTACTTGTACATTATATCATATTAATTTATTAGTAAACATGAAATGATTCATCTTTTAGGCTCGAATGGCTGGTGCTAAACCCACTACCACTCAAGGTCCCCAAGCTGACGAGCAATATAAAGGTTTGTCGATATCACATCATCCCCTTCCCATGATGGATTTTTTTGTAGTCGAGAGTTTCTTTGAAAGATACCTCCGCACGTTTCTTTAGTGGGAAAGGTTAACCAAAGAATCAAACGGGACTTTTCATATTGTAGTCTTTGCAGATCCAAAGACGAAAAAGCAGGAGAGGGCTGAACGAGAAAAGGCTAAAGCTGATGAGGAATATGCTAAGATGAAAGAAGAACAGGTTAATTAAATTTCGTGATTTTGTGGGAGAGGTTACCAGTATTTAAAGGTACACCCCAATTGAATACTCCCCGCTCTCGCATTTTCTTTATCTACGAGAGAGCATGATCAGAGCGGAAAGTCAAATTAGCTCGGGCGCGGTATACTATTCATTCTCTTCAGGCAAAGAGAGACGCCGAGGCAGCTGCTCAGCAAGCCGAAGAGGAAGAGAAAAAGAGATTAATAGCGGATGCGGAAGCACGCAATTTGTCCATTCCACTATCCGCATTGTCTTCCATTCCCTCTTTGCTCATTTCATTAATTATTAATCGATATCTCTAATGTATTCAGGCTCCTTTCAAAACTACTAAAACAAATGACTTTTGTGGTGTTTAAAAGTCACGAAAAGAAATGCAAAAGAGGAGAGAGAGTATGTGAAACGAGGAGAGTCTTCTATTGTTTTCTTTTCTTTTCTTTTCGTGACTTTTATACAAATCACAATGCATTCAGGCTCTGTTCAGGATTAAAAATAACAAACAGACCACTTTTTGGACTATTTCTAGAATGATCCCCCCAGTGCTGCTTTACCATTCCATATATGGGTATTGAACCAATTCATATTTCTATTTTTTTAAATGTATTTTAATATTTCTTCATTTCTTCTCGCTCTTCTCTAGAGATCTTATTTAGTTTGAGTTGTGTGTGTGCAAAGTGTCTTTGATTAGGTTTTATGGTAATAAATAAGATTTTATGGAAATAAATAAGCAACAACTGTCATATACATAGTGCATTTTGTACAGTAGTAACAATGTGGTAGTGTGCACTGCTGGTGCAGATGGTGCGTAGAGTGCGTGAGGAGTGCGTCGATGTTTGCGAATGTGGTGAGATCACGATATGTGTGCAGAACCCGCATGGACAATACAATACAGTTGGTAAGGTGCTTCCTAAATGGATGACGTCATCAGTCAAATTTCGTCAAAATAAGCTAGTTCGCCACTGCAATTACATAGACAAGCCGCGTTGTGGTTCAGCTGAGGATGAGGATTCGGACTCAAACTCGGATTGTCTTTTAACTTCAGAAGTAAGAAGGAGTACGTCACGATCAACGAGACCAACTGAAAGATCAAAGATCAAAGATTGAAGATAGATCAAAGATCAAATATCATACCGTGAAGAAGGTACTTCGTTCGAGGGGAAACGCTCGCCAAACGGTCATTCCCCACATAAACTGTGTGGTCATTTTGTGTACGAAGCAGGCAATCTAAAAATAATATCGAATTATTTAAATATTTATTCCATCAATTATTCGTAAACATTTTCAAAGGGAAAGTGAAATGAAAAATATGATATGCTCGTATGAGAACACGAAAATTTTTTTAAATTTCAGATTGATGCGATGTCGTTCTTTTTATGCAAGATTTTCCAAAATTTTATTCCACTTACACTAGAGATTTACGCAAATACAGCAACCAATAAGTGTATTCTCAGTAAGTATTTTCACCTGGAATCTATCCAAGTCCGCACTAGTATCAGGTACTACGCGAAGCACTGCGTTGACCACCTGTCGAGTCTGAAATTGTATGATCGAGGAAAAGATCAAAGATCAAAGATCAAGGATCATTAATCACCTACCGTCTCATTTGTCTTCATGCCAGTCTGACAGATCAAAGCGATATGAAGAAGAGCGACAATGACCTAAATTTACTTACGTAAATATGAATAGAAGAATGGGTACTTCACACTACCAGTTTCCATTTCGAACATTTTGTGACTATTATAAACAAAAAGGCATTCAAAAGATAGTTGACGTACATTTTTTGTTAAATCATAATCATATTTTCTGTGCTCTATATTGATTGATTGACTGATACCTGTATAGAAGCCCATCCAATACTGATATTGACAGCTCGATTAATGTAGTTGGCCAGTTCAGGTGAGGTGTTATTGGATGGGATCACCTTGACGTACAGGCTGAAATTGTCCATATTCATATCCATGAAATTCATAGATTGATTGATAAGTTATAACAAAAAGCACAAAGATCAAATATCAAAGATCAATTTGTTCACCTCGTATGGTCTTGTGTGATGAAGTAGATAGTCAGACAGAGTACAGCCACCGACCAACTCAACGAGAATAATATGTAGGGATTGAAAAACGTTCCGATTCCTTCCTAAATTAATGAATTTAACACATTTCTTAGTCGTTCCCTTTCTTTCACTATAATACACTTCACGATCGACCGTTATTATTTTTTTTCTTTATTTCCATCACTTCAAATTAGAGAGAGAATAGGTAATTGGTTGATGGAACTCCGTCGCGTTATTAGCGAATTGGTAGTTGGCATCAGGGAAATGGAATATATGGAAAAAAAATCAATAATTCATACCTGAATTACAGTAATCCGCAAGAACTGTTCATAATAGAATTTCAGTGAGAACACTCGTCGGGTGTGCTCCTTGTCCAGTGCATTTATCAGGGTCTAAAGGACATTATATTGATGTGCTGCTCTGAAGCGGCTAAAGGAAGCTGCTAAAAAGATGCAAAATGGAGAAAAAAGAGGCGAGAGCGTAAGTAAAACTAGGAGCGTTTTCCCTACTTGTCTGTTTCTTTCAACGAACTTTGAACATAACATGTTCCATTGTCTTTGAAATCAAGAATGACTGCTCAAAACATACGCTCTTTCTCGAATACAAAGATCACTCGTGCTTCAAATGAAAAATATTATGATATATCCAGAGCCGGAAAACGAACCGTCAAATAGAACCGGACGATCTGATTGTGCAGACAGTAGTAGAGGAGGGGCACGATGTTCCAGACGGTCAGCATGGGAACCAGAAGAGGGGCAAGATATTCAAGAGGACCATTGAATCTAGATAGGAATCATTTACTCATTTAAGGCACATCCGAGCTAATTTTACACTCCGCTCTGGCAACGCTCTCTCGTAGACAAAGAAATCGAGAGTCTTGCCAGAGCATAGAGTTTTAAATTGGGTGTACCTTTCAATAAATAAACAAATATGATTATCTTCTCTTAGATAACGGGGTATAAGTCTAGTTGCTACATTAAGACACCGGCTCAGTAAGATTCGAGGGTTGAGCCAGTGACCCCGGACAACGACCTCACCGATTTGGCCCAAAAATTTTTTATGGATACCCCCATGGGCCCCCATCACAAAATGGATATTCATTTGGGCTGGTTCCTTGAAACACAGATGTGGCGGGTTTTCGAAATTTGAAAACTCGATTTTCACCAGAAAAAAATGGAGCGACCTAGGACCAATGTTAGTGTCGATTAATTATAAGTATAAATAGACAACAAAAACTGGCTATACGACGGTCCGGAGATCCGATCGCAAACTGATTTTTTTACCTCCTCAAAACATTCTAAAATTAATTAAAATTTTAAAACAAAAAAGTGCAGTCCAATTTTTGCCTTATCTTATAGAGCAAAAAATTCCGCGTCGAATAAGGGAAAAAAATCAAAAATCGAAGGACCCGTCTTTTGAGATAATTGAACCTGAAAATATTTTTGTTTTCAAACCCCCTCATGTTTGTACTCATATTGAAGAGCTCGTCGAGTAAAACAACTTTCATGTTGGAGGTTTTGTCTGAAACTCATGTACAAGAGAGTTACACACGTTTTTCTGCTAATTTTGAGTGAAACGAAAATAAAATATTTTTAAAGCAAAAAAGTGCAGTCCAATTTTTGCCTTATCTTACAGAGCAAAAAATTCCGCGTCGAATAAGGGAAAAAAATCAAAAATCGAAGGACCCGTCTTTTGAGATAAATGAACCTGAAGATGACCCGAAAATATTTTTGTTTTCAAACCCCCTCATGTTTGTACTCATATTGAAGAGCTCGTCGAGTAGAACAACTTTCATGTTGAAGGTTTTGTCTGAAACACATGTGCAAGAGAAATACTTGAGTTTTATTTATTCTCACGGTTGTTCACACATTTTTGAGTAAAACGAAAGTAAAATATTTTTTGTGTACAAAGCGATTACGCCTATATTGTAGAACGCAAAAATCCATACTTACTTTATTGTTTCACGAAAAAAAATTGTAGACCCCCATGCTGAAAAAAATGGCCTGGAAATTAGTATTGAAAAAAAAGTTGTCGAAACCTTGCCATGTTTATACTCATTTTAAAGTACTCGTCAAGTACATCATTTTTTATGTTGGTCGTATTCTATGAAAGTCGTTTGTTCTCAAGATACAAGCGATAATAAAGATCTGGATCCAATAAATCTTAATTCATGTATTTCTCTTGTACCTGAGTTTCAGACAAAACGTTCAACATGAAAGTTGTTCTACTCGACGAGCTCTTCAATATGAGTACAAACATGAATATGAGTTCAATATGAGTACAAACAATTTTTTTCCCTTATTCGACGCGGAATTTTTTGCTCTATAAGATAAGGCAAAAATTGGACTGCACTTTTTTGTTTTAAAATTTTAATTAATTTTAGAATGTTTTGAGGAGGTAAAAAAATCAGTTTGCGATCGGATCTCCGGACCGTCGTATAGCCAGTTTTTGTTGTCTATTTATACTTATAATTAATCGACACTAACATTGGTCCTAGGTCTCTCCATTTTTTTCTGGTGAAAATCGAGTTTTCAAATTTCGAAAACCCGCCACATCTGCGTTTCAAGGAACCAGCCCAAATGAATACCCATTTTGTGATGGGGGCCCATGGGGGTATCCATAAAAAAAATTTGGGCCAAATCGGTGAGGTAGATGTCCGGCACTTCCTGGAATCTTACTGAGCTGATGTCTTAAGCACTCATTGTCAGAAAAAAAAAGGTTAAACTCTTTCAAATTATTGAGGATGTTGTTTATAAAAACATTCTCATTTTCAATATATTTCCTATTAGCACTCTCTCGTTTGGAAAACGGCTAGAACTTAGTTCATGATCGTCCCTGATCTAATTTGAAACTCTCCTCTATGGGAATACTCTCTCTTTTTCTGAACCTACGAGAGAGCATTACCAGAGCGGAGAGTTTCAAATTAGCTCAGAGTTTACCATAAAACTCACGATATATTCATATAGTAGACCTCAAAGGACCGATATCCGAATGGAATTGCGAATGAAATGAAGGAAAATACGAAGATGAAGAGGGAATATCCACGAACAGGAGGAGAGGCTCGAAATGCGGAACGAAATGATAGATCAATCTTAATTAATCAATAATTAATAATGAATTATGGACAAACCATCTTGGTCATCAACAAAATATCGATTAATATTCTTTTGAGGTCTGTCTAAAATTTCATTATCGTTATTTTCTACTTCATCATTAGAACGAATTGTAATTTGTGTTTAGTCATAAAAATGGAGATTGAAACTCAAGTGAAAGCATTTTTCTTTTACGTAAGGAAAAGGTGTTTGGTATGCGGATAGACCTAGGATTGTTCACCATTAAAACGATATTTAGTAATATATTTACTATAATTATGTTTATTAATATATAAATATATTTAATTGTGAACAAATAAATTTAAAGTTTTTACCGCATCGATAAGTCGAATGAGCCTTGTGTGGGTCTTGATCCGAAATGTGAATAAAGCGATGAGAAAACAGCAGATGACAGGTTTGATTCCATTCACAATGGAAGAAACAGTCAGAGCATGCATCAATCCGAATCCGTCCTGAACATGATTACTTCGTATATGTATTTAGTAAAACTGATGGCACTAGCTGTTGCAATAATCATGATAATATTTATAATATGGCCACAGATTATGCAGATGGGGGGATCCTTTTATCCACAAGGTACATACATGTATTGGTATTACATGTATTGATATTCAGTAAAATACTTGATATGAACAAGTGACATATCACACCTTTGTATTCATAGAACTTAAAAACCGAATGTGACATCACAAGTGTATGGGAGAATTTATAGCAAACGCCATCGCTTGTGACGTCACTTTGTCGACAAAGAGCTGGTCAAACTTACTAATATACGACAACTTATGTTCGGTGTTTAAAGGATCGTTTCGAGCTAATTTTGCTCTCCGCTCTGTTAAACCTCTCTCGTTGACAAAGAATGTGGGAGAGTATTGTCAGAACAGAGAGTTTGAAATATGAATTTTTCTTAAAACGGTAGCTTACCTCGTACATGAGCGTAACTTCCAAATTGAGATTGGATAGATAGAGGTTAAGTACGATCAAGGCAAGCGCGACATTGAAGAGAATTACGGTCATCTGAAATGTAATATCATTAATTAATATTAATTTATTAATTATCGATTGAAAAGTCAGTCATTTTTTTCATATTGTGAGTTTGATACGCAGTATAAAGAACTACCACGAATATATCATTAGTTTCACCCTCTGCCTTGTTACCTATAGAAGTTCAATAGGTTCCTTTTCCTTACCGGCGTACCAACGAAATCATTACTGTAAACTAGTATTCCCATTGACCCTCTTCCCTATGACACTCGTTCTTTTCATCTCCTTTGCGATTTATTCTTTCCTAAACAACCCATGGAATGCTCATCAAATTTAACAATAAAGGATCTAGGTTCAAATATGTTTCTCATACTCGTCATAATCTTTTGATTTCTGCTCTCCATAGTGAATGCTTCATTTTGTTCCTTTAATATAACAACACAATAATAATATCCATTTTTGGCATCACAGATTCAGTGTACTTTTTAACCACTTTTTAACCATGACGGTGAAATTGCATAAATATTAAATATTGTAATTTTATTTAGAAAATACACTAAAATACCATTTTTTCAATTCTCAACTCATTCTCGTTACTCGAAATTCTGTACAATATTGCACTGAACATTCTCTTATTTTATTAACTTAATCTGCACGAAAACCTATATTTGTATATTATAAAAAATCATTGCTTTCCCACAATCGCATATTCATCCCCCCTTTGCAGCCTTTGACTGATGGAAAGAATAATTTAATCGAAATGCATAATTTCCCCGATATTGCATGGACTACAATATGTGTGTAGCCAAGGAAACATGGGAAGCGAAGAGGAAATACAAATGCTAGTCGGGAGCGAAACATGCAACAACCACATCAACATCATATTCTATTTCATTAGAAGCCGTGTACTAAACGTGTTTTATTTGGGAGACAAAGACGAAAAGTCGAAAATATGAGTTTGACTTTTTTCTATCACTTCCCATCTATCGATGAATGGAAAAATGTAGAAGCAAGGGTATCAAAAATCGCTTATCAGATTTAATTTTGATAAATCAGGAAATTGGAGAGTTTTAAAGCTATTGATCTTTGAGTGGAATTATCGAGATATATCAAATAACATATGCACAAGCTTGATTTTTGAGCTTTGATCATTGAGTTCTGGTATTTGATCTTTGATCTTTGAACATTGAGTTCTGGTATTTGATCTTTGATCTTTGATCTTCTCCTTGACACTTACAGTCAATCTCCTCCATCGTTTCCGTCTCCTATTGTTGCCTCGTTGGATAAGCACGGGAAAGAGTGAGAGTATCCTCAGAAAGATAAAGACGGGTCGAAGGGATCGAGAAATACAACCGACTAATCTATAATTGGCTAATTTTATGATATTTATTAACATCAATTGGTCGTCAAATGAAATGGAGCACGCTCTCAACAAGATTAAACATTATTTTTATTTTAGATTGATTTTTGCATTTACTTTTTTCATATGCATCGTTACATTTGCCTGACGCGCCTACGCCGTTACGTAAAAAAACGTTACATTTAGCGACGCGCGCGTCGACGTCAATTTTGGAGTGTGTTGGGTCCCAAGTGGAAAACCCTGAATGTCATCAGGGGTACGGTAAAAGGTTACGGTAGTCAACCAATATTGATCGATGGTTACGGTAACTTCCTACGGTACCCCTGATAACATTCAGGGTTTTCCCCTTGGGACCCAACACACTCCAAAATTGACGTCGACGCGCGCGTCGCCAAATGTAACGTTTTTTTACGTGACGGCGTAGGCGCGTCAGGCAAATGTAACGATGCAATACATTTCTATTTCAATTCAACAATTCTTTGAAAAACACTCGAATGTATCGTTAAAAGCAATCACACTTTTCATCTGCTAAATGACTTTTGGTTCACTCCAGTACATTTTGCACTGTTTAGACAATCGAAGATTACATTTTAACGATTAAACATCAAAGATCAAAGATCAAAGGTGAAACCTTGGTGCAAAGTGTGTCCTCACGTCGCGACCATTAATAGCCGGCCTCAGATTCGTCGAAGTCGTCTGATATTGCGTCTCGAGTGGAATTGGAGGGATAGTGTGGCTTACCCGATGTTTGTATTCCACACCGCACTCGCGCGTGTCGTCGGACTTTGGAGATCCTGATTTGCTGCGAAGAGGATGACCTAAAAATATATTTATTTATTTATCACACATCAAAAAGATGGGCATCATTTGAAACAACAAGTAAATGACAACGTGTGGGGTAATAATGTTGAAGTTTATGTGAAGATTGTGCTTCTTCGCGATGAAAGAAATCTTTTCAGAACTGTTATTCACAGAACTATTTGTGCTTTACATTCTATGTTTTATTCCAGACTTCTGAACATAATATATCAAAATGCATGTAATAATGTAAGGAGTACGAAGTCTCAGAAAAAATGTGTAAGGTATTTATGTATTTATGTATGTAAGGTATTTATAAATACTTCACCATTAGCGGTAGGTCCATTACTCGAATCGTCATCGGTAGATATCTCCAGCGTATGCCCGAACGGATACATACCTTAAGTAACCACGCTTAGCATACTTAAGATAAGCACTACCTAAGTGCTTGACTTATCTTTACTTACGGTAAGTTCTAAGGAAACGCGCGGATGAACCTTTCGACTTCATGCCTAAGTGGGGACGAAAGCGAGGGGGAGAAGCGAATTTGTGCGAAAAAAGAGATATGCGGGCGTGGGAGAGTTTCGAGAGGGGTGGAGATCTAGGGATTGAGGAATATAGTTAACCATAATGAAATGAAATGATTACAGTTTCACTTTCAAAAGCGTATTTGATATTTTAAAGATATTAGAGGAAGGTAGAGTGAGAGTGAGAGAGAGAGCAATCCGGAGTGAAGAATCATGATAGATATATGGACATAGTGACAAAACAGAGCTCTCAGAAGCAGGGGAAAAAACTGTGAACAGATGTCCAGATCTGCCTCAAGATTAGCATTGATGACGATAGTAGGGAATGTTAAAATTTATGAACATGGTAATATGAATAATAGATGTTTCTTAATACATGAATAAAGATCCCCCAAGAATCCTACACAGTAGTCTGGTCTAAGCCCATTGTAATTGAGAGAGTTTCTATATTGAGCGATCGCTTTGGCTTTCAAGTTGTTGACTATGCCTATAAATATCATTGTTTAATAGCAAATGAATAGGTTATGACGTACTAGTAAAAGTTTGCATGCATATCCGATTTAAAATTGAAAGTGAACTTTAATGTATTAATTTTGTGATTCATGGTGTTTCGGCCGCTAGTATAACGTAAAAAATAATCCTCACGTTGATTTCAGAGTTGAACGATCAGTGTAAAGTCTACTTATTTATACTGCGTTCGAAATTTGAGAGGAAAAAAAGAAAATCGGAGAAAATATTGATTGTTTTCCTTTTTCGAAATCGCAGGAATATAACGTGGTTAAATCGTCAAGTGCTCTCAAACGATACCACTCATGATACGCATTTTTTAGTTTCCCGCACAACGCGAAAAAAATTCTAGAACAGGTTGTTCGGGGACATTCGGTTGTAAAAAATTATTAAAAACAAGAAACAAAACACGAAACTTCTGAACAAACCTAGCACGTTTACGGGTCGATAGAAGGCCTTCATAGGAGCTACGTTCAAGTCACAATAGTCAAGAAAAGAAGAAAATCGTGTCTGACAGAACAGACGAAGAAAAGAAATTTAATTGAATTGACGCCGACGCACTACATACAGTATGTCCGTCACAGTAATAGACGGTTACAGGGGAAAGCGGAAATGATTTAATATGCAATGAACAGCTGAATATAAGAAAAATGCGATATTCCGATATTCTAATTTCCCGATGTTAAATACAAATCTTTTATCAAAGAAACAGCATGGAAGCTACGTCAAAGATTTATTTCAGTGGGCGATTTGATGATCGCGGAACTTATTCTCAAGAAAAGAAGGAGGACGTAGAGTAGGAGAGGAAGATGGAGGATAGAGGACTAGAGGTAGAGGGAGAAGTAGGGGAAGAGGAGGGAGAGGGAGAGGGAGAGGGGGAGAGGGAGAGGGAGAGGGAGAGGCAGGGGTAGAGGAAGAGAAGCCCTTCTCGAATCTACTTCTTATCTATATTTTGGTTGGTGTAGTTGTTATGGTGTTCGCGTCGTCGACGATGCACATCACAGATATAGCGTCCGTCTTTGACGATTATTAAGAATCACAAAGTAGTACTTTGTATGTACTACAGGAAGAGCCCCACTGGAACAAATAAAGAGCCAATACCGGATGAAATGTTTCGCCATAAAGTCACTATGTTAACTAAGATAAATCCTATCATATCAGAACCCTTAGAGTGATTTATCGAGAGGTAGCCTGCCATGACAGATCCCATGGATTTCGGAACTTGAGAAATGTACAGATACTAGGAGAAACAAACCTCGTTCTTGTATTTTACAATGCGATGAATTATCTTTTCCGCTCTAAGGGTAGATGATTATATCAATCTTCAATTTGATACTGAAGCACTTGTGAGGATTTCAGATTAGCAAAATCCGATCTTAATCAGTGTACATGGACCATAAAGATCATTCAATGCTCGCACTTCTAAATTTGCATCGAGAAAAATCCTAAACCTTTCTTCCATACATAAAAAAACTTTAAAATGTAAGGTTACTAGCGTTTCGAGCATACGTTCCCACATGATGAAGAAAACGCTAATCAATTGCTCAAATATCGTTAAAAGGAGCGTTACCTCTCTCAATCGTCTCTATATTGTGCACACTATTTCTCTGTTCTCTAACAACGAGAAAGCATTGATCATCGAAGAGACCATTGAGAGAGGTTACGCTCCCTTTAAGTTTTTAAGCATTCACTTTTAATTTCCCTCTTCACTGACCCCACCATTCATTTTAATTACCCTATTTTGGGATAATTGTGCATTTGCACAATGGGAAGTAGTCGTGAACTTCCGTTTAATAAAATAAAACATACTTATTGTTAGGTAAATGATTCCCCTCAGGCTCATAATAACTGATGAAGTTAAGGAGGTTGGTCGATCAAAGATGAAGGTCAAAAGTCATACTTCTTTCTGATCAGAAAAGTGCGAGTTGCAGTATAAAATAAAGCCCCGCAGCAAAATCCACAACGATATCGCTATCTTTGCGATGGGTATATATCGCTCCCTAATGCCATCCCATTTCCTGTTATATTAAATATGATGGAATAAATAATGAGAATGAGAATAATGGTCAATAAAACTGAAATACATCTTTGACCAAATAAAGTCAAGGATTTTTTCAGTTTTATTGAGAAAGATCATAATCTAAAGACAAAGAATTAATGAGAATCCACTCGTCTCGTCAGAATAAAGACAGATTAGGGTTAAAAGGAAGTGGATGGATACTGTGGCGAACTTTCTTTATAGCGGACGACGACAGGACAAAACAACATGAATTAAACACAAGAAAGCCATTACAGAGAATGAGAAATTTAAAGAACTCGAAGTGACCTCTGACTTGAAGCGGAATAGTCCAAATTTATCTTTGCAGATCTTTGAAATATCTGCCATAATCAACTTGGTCTTACTTATGTGAAATATCTATGGCCTCTATATATTTGCTACGCAAATTTTATTTTGCCTATTCGGTTTTGTATAAACTAGCATGTTGAAGCCTAGTTGTTACCCTTCGACGTCAACCGAAACAGTCTGGATACAGAATATTTTTTCGAAACTGACTAAAGTACATTACTGAAGATGCAGTTCGTTGAGCGTTAGTGATGTGTGATTCGGATTAAGCAATTTCCAAAACGAAATCTATAGCACAATTTTATAAGCTGTGCTATCGTCTAACCGTCTTCTACAAAAGTGGCGAACAAAATTTGAAAGGAGAGCGAGTACATGAAACTAGCATGTTCCGCTGTTATTATTTTATTTTTTATTATATTTTCTATCGGGGATAAAATAGGTGCAACCTCCACTGATTTTCCTGTAATTTGCTCGTCGCTGAAGCTAATGGAATCGACTCGGCTGCTAAATTCTTCGAAGCATTAAAGAGAGATGTGATATGTCTCATATACTACTTCACATTATTTTTAATGCCTAATCAATACAACGTGTTCGAGTTCGGACTCTTTTATGAGCCAATAGGAACATATGAGTAAGATGTATATTGCTAATCAATTTTTTATAATACAATGAATATACAAGAGAACGAAAGAAAAGAGTTATTCACTTGCAGATCAGAAAGAAGTCATAGGATATTCTCAAATAATCTATATCACACAACTGATGGATAAATTATTCTATGAAACAAAAAAGACGGTATCAAACATTTTAATAGGTAAGTTAAATCCGGTAATTCAAGCAGACGAAGTACTGCGGGTCATCTACGATCACTACGCCAGACAACATCGTGCATTATGATTTCAAACAAAGTACTGGACAATATGAAGGGGAGGAGTGATAAAAGTATTGAGATAGAGGGAGAAGTAGAAAGAAAGAGGAGCGATATGAAGTCTTATGAGTTAAAATTGAACAGACTCTAGTTTAATCCAATTCGACTCGGAGATAAAACTACTCTATTGATGTCAGAGTAAACAATGGCTCTCATACGCAGAGCGATTAATATTAAATGGTTACTCAAGGTGATCTACATGTAAAGACACATCACAAGCTGATTTTACTCTCCGCCTTCTACTTCCACGAAGAAAGCGAGAGGATGTGGCCAGAGCAGAGAGTTTCAAACTAGCTCGGTATGTCACTTAAACATACTGACAGAACGAAACACTAGCGCATTTCACCTCTTATTCTCCAAGCTCTAATCAAGGCATGCTTTGAAATCGTTAATGGTTATGGATTTAATGGCAGTTTTAAAACCCCGAAATTCCATTGCTTGAAGGCCTAGCTTTTTTCCAGAAACTATTATCTATTTTAAAAATATTGATCGCCTACCAAACATCGCGCCGTCATCCACTGCACAGTGACTTCCTAGTACTGAAAGGGGAAAGAGGGAATGATATGAATCGGCGAGAGGCTCATTTGTTGTTCTATAGCGCCGTTTGAATCTAGTTAGACTCTTGGTATAGTTCGTGATATTATTGCAAGAGAGATACACAAGAGATTTGAGGACATATTGGTACATATATCAAAAAATACGATAAATAGAAAATTTTCAGACATAAGCGTGACGAGAGTGCTTGTAAAAAGTGGCAACTATTCTCTTGTTTTTTTTTTCGTTTTAGTAACTTTTGAACAGATCTTGTACAACATATTATATTTTATCGAAGTGCACATGCAGGAAATTAAACACATTACTATCTCGAGTGAAAAAGTGTTGGATACATATATATATTATGTGAAAAGGTGAATACATATTGTCCGTATAAAATGTACTTGCATAAGAAAATGACACTATGCTCTAAAGAACGGAAGTCTGAGCGAACTAGATCGTCTGAGCGAGCTAGGCTATATCTCGCCCCGCCTCTCGATTGTCTCTCCGCTGCCTCTCCCTAACCCGGCTGACCTTCGCCGCGCGCTATATGATATAAAAGAGATCAGCATAGTTTCTGAACCATACAAAACAAGAAATAGTCTCTTCTACAAATAAAACAAGTGATTTTTATACGCTCAATATAAAGGTGATTTATTTTGGGCCATTGTACGATGCCTCAGTGTACTTTATACGATGAGCAAGCAGCATTTCTTTGACGTCTGATAACGATAGATTTGATTGTTTTAAAGATATCATGTAGGCTTCACACCCTTCTAGGACAAGTGATGTGAGATTCAGAGTGATTTCGGTATTAAAATTTGAAATAATTATAAAAATAGAATTTACAAGCTTTGACTTAACTACAATATGACGTATTTAAACAAAATGAAGTCAATATCTGACTAAAAAGATTTACGGCTGCTAATAAGACAGCATATAAAAGTATCTGATTGTCAGAAAAAATGTATTGGCAATAAAATGTAATATTGTACGTTATATTTTCACGTTATTTTGATGTGGTGAAGTCGTGTGTGAGAAAAAAGTTAGCCATTGCGATACAAATTGAAGTGAAATATAATAGTTCATTGTTATAATTTCAAGGAAATAGGTGAAAAATAAAAAGATCTTTTGCGGGAATGTAAGAGAGTTCAGGCATTGAAATGAATAAATATTCGGAGAAACTGATTTTTCACAAGATATTTTCCGCGTCATTTTCCAGCATATACTTATGGGAATTGGTATGGGATTTACCTTTACATTTTTACTGTCTGACCATTTGATCGCGTCTCTTATAATTATTTCTTATATTCGATAATTGAAGGACATTTTGAAAATATCACTGATTCTTTTAATGAGCCTGTACTTTGAATTTGATCTTGCCATAATCCCACAGGATTTCATATGCGTTGAATAACGGGATTGCCATGTTATAATCATGCTCCACAGATTAGATGCATGATAACAACAGCAATGTGTTTTACTTTCTCTATCGTCATTCATACATCAACCTTCGTATGCTCTTATGCAGCTGTCCTTGTAGACAAACGCATAATTAATGTTTCGTAGTGGAGAAGACGAAGGATCAAGAAACGTGAATTATGCGGTGTCGGAGGGGGTGAGGCCTAGTGTTAATTACGAGAGAAGAGTTGACAAGAGGATGATGATATCGGGAGAATTTGGAAGGATGAGGGAAGAGGGAGCTCGAGAGAGAGGAGGGATGGGGATGTGGATGGATAGAGAGGGGGAGAGAGGGAGAGATAGAATGAAAGAGAGAGAGAGAAAGACAAAGGTGGAGAAGAGTAAATGAAGTCATTCCATATCCCATTCATTTCCGTTTTTAAACAAGCGAGCATAGTTGTCCCAATTTCCTATCATTTTTAATCAAATAGAAGGATCATATTTTGTTAGCTGACAGCGGGACAGCATACACTGTTCATTTGATTTTCAAAGCCACCACGACCTCACAAAAGTGAAACTCTCTCAAATACTGAAACTATTTCTCAAATACAATGGTCTATCGCTTGTACGGATTTCAGAGAAAGATTGCTAATAAGTATTATAAGATCTATGAAGAATCTCTGTCATGACAGAAGTAATGTATATTCACGACTCTCAATTGTGGTTGGCAAATTAGAAATCAACACCAGCGGTAGTTCTACAAAAAGAGCTATTCACGAATCGGAAATAATAAGCGAAGCTGAGCGGACAGGAAAAATACGAATATGAATAGTTTAGACTAGAGTTGGCTATTCGGGGGTTGCGGCCCGCAATGGCCTTGACCCTTTATTTCTAATGATTGCGGGCCCGCAATGCGGTGTAAAATCATTGCGGGCCCGCAATGCCATTGCGGGACCGCAATGATTCTGTTCTCTCAAGCAAACGAGAGAGCGAAGGAAAGTGAAGAGAACAAAAGAACGACCGATCACAAAAAGAGGCCAGATAAGAATAAAGTAGTCATTGCGGGCCCGCAATGCTATTGCGGGCCGCAATGATTTAACAAGCATTGCGGGCCCGCAATGCGTGTCCGTTATTGCCAACCCTAGTTTAGACAGATTGTCTCGTTCATGTTTTTGTTGCGCAGCTACTGAAAGGATTGAAGACAGAGGGAAATGGGCCTTTGCACTATACACCACTTTTCTCTCTCGCAAACAGAAAAAAAACATGTAGACAGACAGATAAACTGACGGACAGATAGATTTTCAGTGAGAAAAGGTACAGCAGCAGAACACTAAACACATCATCATAATGTTTCATGAAGCAACAGATAATTAATTAGTAAATGTATAAGAGTCAGTTAACTTTTTGCGAGTATTAAATAGCAGAAAGAGACAACTTAATAACAGTAACAATATAATAACAGCACAAAAAATATAATGACTTTCCAAGGATTTAATTTAAATTATAGTGTAATAGAATGGTAATAAATTTAAACTATAAAAGTACGCAAATAAAATGAAATAAAAAGGAAAGCGTTCATTTCAATGTAATTAAATCCTTGGATTTAATTTGTAGACTTTTCTTAAACAATTGAGTCGATCCGAAAGTTGAGAGAACAGTGAAATTAGACTAGAGAACGATTAGGGGAAATCATAAATTATTTGGATGACTTATTTCGCTTCCTTGTCTGAGTGCCTATCTGTTAAAGGAGAGAACAAAATACTAGAAAATGCTATTTACAAGGGATTTGACCTTGTCCTTTGTCCCCAAGAATAATGAGAAAATATCGCAAAAAAAGCAAGAGTTTTCACCAGATATACCTACAGTAAATGAACGTTTAAAATATTTATTAAAATTTTTGTTCACCACATCTCATGCTATCTTCCCCATTCACAAGTGACGATCTACTTTCTTCAATGTTACATACATTTACATATTTATCCTATCAGCACATTAAATGCAAAACGATAAATAAATAATCAATGTATTTATTATTTATTTATCGTTTTAGATTAATTAGGTTTTTTTCTTAAAAAGTTTCTAACGCAACCCATTTCTTGGTCCCTTTCTTTATTTCTCTATTATTTATTGATGGGAAAAATAAGATAACTATTTAAGGAAGTCCTTATGGAGGTAGATGATTAAAGGATAAAAGAAAAAAAATATCAGTGATTTTATGATCATAGAAGAAACGTCAAGGAAATACATAAATTTCTTTTTCTTAATTTATTGTCTATAATAAATCTTTTTTATCACTTCAACTTTACTACTCAAGCAAACTTGTACTTATTTACATTGCGGCACAATATATTATATTTTTGATTTTATTATATAATAAAATATTAAATAATTTTAAAATTGTTTAAAATATCCCACCTCTCGGTCGTCCATTGTCGAGTAGTGGCAGCATGTGATGGGAGATGGTGCTAAGATGGAAATTCGTCGCTTCGCTTCTTCGCCCTCCTTGCATATGTTTCATCATCATACTTGACACATACGCCCTCGTCCATTCACGAATAATGAACAAGAGGAGGAATTAGGGAATTACGGGACTTGCAATTATGGAATTAGCCTTGTCCTCGAGACTTTCTCATCCGTCTAATACTATTAAATGAGAAAGTCACACCGGACATCAAATGCTGCAAAGACCATTACATCATTCTATGTAGTATGATGAATTAATCCGTGAAAAGGAGTGAAGGCACTGACACCCGCGATATTTCGATTATATTACATTGATTGTAATATAATCGAAATATAAGGGTTGAGCGGAATGTATTGCACGATTTTGATCTATTTATAATCTTTCTGACCTATTTATATGCAAAAATTTGTCGAAGTTGACCCTCAAATTTCGCTCCTACCTACTCACCGTATTCCCCCCCCCCCCAACCAAATCGTATCCCAATTACCATGGAGTATTTTCAGTGTGAGGCAATTTATAAGTCTTACTGGATTTATTGGTTTATCGAAAATCACAACAACCACAAGGAACGTAAAGCAACAGCAAGAAATAAACAAATATTATTTTATTATTATAGATGAGATTCAGATATTCACAGACTATTGTGAGAGAGAAGGAACTCGTCGATAATTTGGGACCATCGTGGTTCGAGTAACTTCAGTCCTTCTGATGTAAGATGTGCATCCCAATCTCCATAGTAGGAATGAAGATTACTTCTGTTATACCTTCAAATCCTTACATTATCAGATGAGAAAGTTGTAAGGCATACACAGAGAAAAACGTGTACTCGTCAGCATGTAAGACCAGAGAAGTATTATATTTAACTCGCTTTGTGTTTTTTTACGCAAAAAGGTTTAAATATAACACTTCACATGTCGTGTGTGCAGTGGAATACACACTTTTTTTTGCAAATTTCTTACATCCAACATGTTCCAGGCGTCTCTGCACACATCTGATCAACTACTTTATTTAGAATGAGATTAGGACCTCCTTTGAGGGCATTCATTCTCATCAATTCATACTTGTACATCTCTTTATACTCCTGAAATGACACGCTATTCGATGGGCCATGGGACGTTTCGGCCCTACGCCGTGTGAGAACCGTGGAATGAGGAGCGACTGGATAATAACTATCATTGTTGCTTTGTCTATTCATCCGCGCTTGTCTCTTATATGCCAATAGTTCTCATCCAGTCGGTTATCATTTCATGGTTCTCATGCGACCTAGTACCGGACTTTTCTCACCTCATATGACATTTTTAAATCGGACAAGTCCGGGTGTGAACTCCTTTGTAGCCGTTTAGCAATGGTATAGGCTACTCCTCCTGTTATATTCGGTCGTATATATTGATGTTCTATGACGAGTCGTCCTGTATGATTACTGTAATTGGGTTACGGTATGGTCACTGTAATTGAGTTACGGTATTTACAGTAATTGGGTTACTGTATGGATACGGTATGATGAAAGCAACCTCCATAGATCGATGATATGCTGGGTTCTCTGGACATAAAGATCTTCCGAGATGTTTGTGACAGTGATTGGCTCCAAGAAGTTGAGATCTCTGCAAATAACATCAATTAATTCGCAGAGAAGAAAGTGGGAAACTACCAGGGAACATTGGCAAACCGTCTCCCGACAAACGCGACATCACAACCGTAAATGGAGGCGTTTGTCAAAGATCCCCCCCCTACGCTCACGTTTGCCGGAAAAGGGTTTGCCAACGTTCATCTTTATGGCCCCAGAGTTGTAATACACAGAGCACAAGGCTTGTGGTGTGTTTTATTGAACACCTTTTGCTTTACATTTATTTTACACTTTATAGGTGTTACTTTGCCCGCTAAAGTTTCACTTTACATTTTTTCACTGTGTGAATTATTCGAGTTCTTAGTCTTACTTTGCAATCGCGAAAGTGATGTCAGGTTGTTGATTTTCTATAACTGTATTGATTGCACCGGACAAATAACAAGTGTACGCTGATAGGATGAGACAACCTAGAATTTTACAGGTTTGTGTTATTTATTATTTATTGTTTATTATTATTATTATTTGTTTTTATTTATTATGTATTATTTATGGATACTAACCGCTGGTAGATAATATTCTGAATTCTTTGAATCGTCCATTGAAGAGTCTCAAAAGTACAGGGAATGCTCTATAAGCATAAGAGTTCCCAACGAGAAGAACACTGACTGTTCCATTGCCGCGCTACAAGATGAACATGTATGTGTATTCTTCAGTTTTTTAAATGCACATCCCAAGCTTTTAAATTGTCCGCTCTGGCTATGCTCACTCGCTTGCGAGAGAGTATTGCCACATCGCAGAGTAAAATTAGCTTGGAGTGTGCCTTTTATGATTTTTTACCACATATGTACGTAGATTCGGATCATCGGTGTAATTGGTCCACCTGAGAAAGATTATTTGAGAGTATTTAGAGATGGCTAAATGCTCACGCCACTGCTTCAAAATCTTCCTCAGCTCCCTGAGGTTTATCAAAATATTGGGTGATCGAATTCTGCGTGTTAAATGCAATCGCTTCTGTAGTTAGGTTATCATCTAAATTTGAGCAATTATTTCCGCCATTCCACAGCAATATTCTTACGCTTCATAAGCACTTGGGGAATGTGCTCGAGCAATCCAGTCGATATAGCAGAGAATAGTGTCATATAAACGAAAAGAGTTGCAAGCACTGCCACAGATACATCTGATTTAATAAACATCTGTTCTATGGTATGATGAGCAATGATAGAGATCAACATCGTTAAAATCAGACATATGATTACATCTGCAAAAATATATTCCTTTGATCATCGAATTTGCCTATGACTCTAGTATTTCAAAACTTGAAGTGTGATTACACTTTTACTTGAAGTAACCTTGTAAGTCTACTTAAAGTGGAAAAGCGACGTCACTCAGTTGAAGTAGACTTAAGTAAACTTCGAGTCAGTGACGTATTCTAAGTAAACTTCAAGTTTTGAAATACCAGAGGAGGTTCTCACGATGTAGAGGGAGTTCTGTAACATTTGGTGTATATTTGAACAGGACGATGAGCGGCCAGTGAACAAGATAGGCTATATAGGATATGTCACCCGTGTAGACAAGAAATCTGCAGAAATTATGTTGCTTCTCTGCTAACGGAAGGCTGATTATTACACCCACAGAACAACTTTTCATCTATGAGGGAATGATTTCCTTGAAAAGACTCTTTACGGAATCCTTCCCTAATATAATAGATATTTATATTCCCTCGTCTATAAGGTAATGATTCCCTTAGCTATGAGGGAAGAATTCCGTAAAGAGACATTGATATGTAGATAATATTTCCAAGTGTATGTACTTGTTATTGAGAATAGGTGATCCGATTCCTCGTGATCCTTGAAGAATAATAATTCCGACAATAGACGACGAAACGAGACGAGATATGGATGGGTATAAAGTGAACGGAGACAAGCAAATAGCGATGCAGACAATCGATAGTGTGATGATATATAGTGTATTCTTGATATGATCTAAAGTTTATCGCTTATGGTGTGATAAAAAAAACATTGGAAACGGAAAATGGTCAGTTTCCAAAGAATGATAAAGTGCTTTGGAAAACTAAAAATCGAAACTACATGGGAATCGTATTTTCGACTTTCCAGACCTAGGAAGACCTAGGAAACTATCCATTTTCCGTTCTCCGCCGTTTTTAGCGCGCCAATAGAGTAACGAGATCATAACGTATACTTACTAGAAATGACTTGCTCATTACTGGAAAATAATGATTTGAGTTCGTATGATATACTTCCAATGTTAAATTGCCACACACGAGCTGGAAGCAGACCAAAACTCGCCATAGGGGAGAATATGATATGAAGAATAAATGATCCTGCATATAGTTTGGAATCAATCAACTATTTAATACATGAAGATATGAAGGAAAAGCATCTGACATTTCAAAACTTTAAGCGAATCATTTTCATTTGAAAAAGACTTGTAAGTCTACTACAAGTTAGACATAGTTAGACATAAGTTAGAGATAACCTTGAAGTCAGTATCGTATTTTAAGTAGACTTAAAGTTGTGAAATACCAGATGCAATACAAATCGTAAATGGCATTGATTGTTGTAAGACTAATCAAACAATTCCAAATCAATTTGAATCGCAAATAGCAATGATTACCAATAACAATGATGGAGAAGAATATCAATCGATCTTTTGAATTGGATAAACTATTTCTGATCATGATAATGAATGGAACGATTAGATAATATTGAATCTCAACTCCAAGTGACCACGAATGAAGAAGAACGGGAAAATCGAAAATCTTAATGATAACTGTAATCGTAATGGAAAAAATAATACATATTGCAATCAGGGCTGTACTAAAAAAATCGAAAACGATATGTTTACTTTTTTTTAACATTTTGTTTGAAAAAACTCAAAATATGTCTAAAAATTGTTCTTCGAAAAAGATTTACAAAATTCGGAAAATTGAGAAAACGAGAATAAAATGCACAGCCCTGGTTGAAACTTACTATTTAATATTCATACCTGAGTCCAGTAGTCAACTTTACGCACCGCTATCTGTATATTGGTCGCCAAAGAAAGGGCCCATTCAAGATCAGTGATAAAGTTTCCTATATCAGTGCTCGTGAATGAGATCACTGTGAAGAACTACAATTAAGCGATGTATTTCGAGGACCAAATGCGAAATCATCACACCGTTACTGTGGCCATCATTATAGCATATAATGGAACAATTCGTTTGAATCGTCGAAGGTAAAAATCTGCAATGGTCGTGAATGATAATGAAGGTGATCGGCACAGGATATGTGACATGAGAAAACCAGAAAGAACGAAGAAACTGTAAAAAATATACAATTTTCTTCAACAATAAATTGATATTACTTACATATCGACTCCTAAGTAACCATTGGGAAATTCGTTTGGTCTCAGATGAAAAGCGAGAACCGATAATATAGCAACTCCTCGAAGACCCTGATTTGAACTGGTTGATTAGTTGATAAAATATCATTTTAATGCGAAACCAGTACACGAATAAATTACAATGTGAAAAAGATGAAAGAGTACCTGTATATCATTTCGTTTTCGTTGAGATTGTCGATGATTTGATGATGTCAAAATAGTGAACTGGTCCTCTTTCTCTAACATATATCTCTATCGAAAAATTATTCTTATTTAATTGTTGTTTATCACGGTAGTGGGTAGAGGCATGAACTCACAGAATTTTAATTAAAATAATCATTTCTTACTTTTCATTTTCTTAACTAAAAGAAAATCCTCTTGAAAAATCAGAAATTTATTATCTAATGTTCTGTTCTAAACAGTCTTAGAACAGAACATCTTGTAAGAGAATTTTCTCTGTGATTAGTACTATAGCGTTATAGGCAAGACAGCAGAGAGACAATGTGAATGAACACTAGTAAAGCACGGGCGATCAAGCATGAATGGATAGTCTATCTTGATCGTAAACAAGGGGTATATGACGATCAAAAACTTGACGACTAGTTTTCAGTTTCGACAATGCTAACATGATGCGGCGTTACATTTGCGAAACGGATGCGTGTCAGTCAACTTCTATTTTTGTTGGGTCTCTAGTGGAAAACCCTGATAGGTCATAAAATTGTTGTAAAAACTTTAATGTAGTCGACCATTTCTGATCGATAATTACGGTAACTTCTTATCCTATTTCAATTATTCAGGGTTTTCAACTCGAGACCCAAATATACTTCAAAATTGAAGTTGACGGACATGTAACCGTCTCGAAACTATAACACAGCATGAAGGAGAGGCATAAATGAGAGAGAGATTGTGCACGAAAGACATGTGTTCCAGCTGATCAAATAATATTGGGATAATGTGAAATATACACGAATAATTCCCATAAAGAAGAGACGTAATATAATATATAGGACAGAGTATTTGAAATTTTTGGCAATTCTTGTCAAGCAAAAAAATGGCAAAATCATTTTCCCTTTCTTCTCGACTTTTTTCTCTTCCCGGTCTTTTGTGCGCACCGCAAAAAAAGTGAAAAACACCGCAAAAAAGGGAAGAATGATTCTGGCATTTTTTTTGTTTGACAAGAATTGCAAAAAATTTCAAATACTCTGTCCTATATGTTCAATTAGAGAAAAAGTGCATTCACAATCATCAATCAATCAAAATCAAATCAATCAATCAAATCAATCAATCAAATCGATCTTGCATAATCAATCAAAATGCATGCAGTCAAAGGTCAATCATCACGTATCGCCCCACCTTAATGCTATAAGAGACTCCTTGTCATTGTGATCCCCTCCTCCTCAACCATCAACTTGACCCATTTGATCAAGCCTCTTACGTCAAGATGTGCACTGGGAAGTATTAGAGATTGTAATAGTATCGTTTCCGGTCAATTTGCAGTTTTTAATGTCTTCCAATTTTTAACTGTACATTGTTTTTTTTCAATATCAGTGGAAGCACTAATCGCTGCATAGGTAAATGCCGTACACCAGAAGCCGCATTCATGAACGCTGGAAAACTGTTTTCCTGTTATATACGTTATCGGAATCGTTTGCCATTAATCCGCTACGCTTGTAACGTCACGTTTATCGGCAATCCGTTTATTATCGTTCATGGATACGGCCTCAGAATTATCTTCGAGTGTGTATATGCGCCTCTAACTTGGGTAATTAAATTTTATTATAAGCAAGCAAAGACAGCACGTTTGGAACTTGGAAAGACTTAGAATGTTACAAAAGTGGAGAAGTGGAGAGGTAGGTTGGGTAAGGGTATGAGTAATTTTTGAGCTATTATACAATGACAGAATGAATATGGAAAGAAAGAGCGGTGCATTGTGAACAAATGTAAAGAATTGCTAGGGAAGAGAAGGCAACGTAATGGGGTTCAGACACAACAATAATGATTTATACTCGACGAATGTAGATACTGTGTCGCTAAAAGCCATTCGAATTGGCAAATCTGATAATATTATAATAAGAAAAGGCAAAACTTTCTCGGTGCAAAATTTACATGATAGTAAAACAGTGTGAGATGTGACAGTAGTGGAATAGGCAATGAATTCCATATCGAATTTAACAAAATAGACACTGGCCTAAAGATTAGAGTATATAATACTCTCTCATTCTCTGTAAGAAGAAAGTAACGGACGTGATAGTGATTGAATACATATATGAGGAGAAACGGAACTTCCACTCTGACAGCGCATTCTTGTTAAAGATGGAGACCCTCGAGTTTTTTCGTAACAAGACTGTTCGGGTAGAAGGATAGAGATTTATCACACGAACCGAACGACACATTTGATATTGCGTGACCATCTGTTTGAAGCTTGTTATGCGCAGTGAAAGTACAACTTTTCATGCAAGTAGAGAGTGCCTATCCGATTTGCATACTTGGCTCTCTCACTTTCCCATTGTCACTTACGCTAATTTCCACAGAATATTAACATTCAATCCCATGTTAATCGTTGCGGGAGTCAGTCATGCCAACTCAAGGGTCTCCTTCTTTAACATAGCATGAAACAAGATACCAATCAAGATAGAAGTGGACCTTGAATGAAACCTCATTGTCAGGAACCCAGACCAATCACTCGTTTATTGACAGACTATTCTGCGCATGATAAATGCCCTTGTATTGTACTGTATTGTCCCGCTCCGGTGCACATTTGCGTGCTTCATTTATTTTGAATATTGCTCGATTTACAAGGTCGTGCTGTAAATTTTCAAAAAAATTCTTTCCAGTAAAATTTTACCCTTCATTTTTCGGATTTTGTCTTGTAATTTGCCTAATATTTTGCTTCTCAGGAATAGAAATTTTATTTTATAATTTCTTTAGCTATTAAAATAACTTTATCACTCATGATTAATACTTTGAGAAAAAATTCATGTGCAAAAAAATGAAATATAGATGCTCACCGCAGCGGGATAATATAATACAATGGCGTTTATCAAACACAGAACCATTGGGAAGGGAATGATCGTCAATAAACGACTTAATAATCTTTGCGTGCTGAGGCCTCATACGAAACCCAACCGGGCTGTACTGTAGTATCCACTTAAAACTAAATGATAATTGAATCTGTTTCAATCGAAAAAGCAACATGGGATTTTCGGGTATTTTCGAGTATCCTACATATTTTTCATGGACTATTCGTATAATGTAGAAGTATCTTTGAGGATAAGAATACTTTATCATTCATATCATCGCTTAAATATACTACGGACAGACACACATATGAATCACAATACAGTTTAGATAGAGAAGACATAATATATGTGTTTATGCACTGGGGAGTTCATTAGCTGGATGCAAGGACAGATATTCGCACAGAATAACACTTTATTGATTACACACAAACCTATGGATACCTCACACGTTCTTTATGTATTGAAATGTTAGTCTAAACATATTCTAAAGACATAACAGTGTATTCCTTGACGGATGGTGCATTCCTTTTTTCCTTTGATTTCTCACACGTATTTATTTATTCAATCGTCGTTTCAAATGCAGTCACATCTTTGGATGTAAGATAAATTAAATTTTTAAAAAGATTTAAAAAATGTTTTCTCTACTACAGGAATAATGTCGTATAGTGTATGTATTATGTCTTATGGGCAACGTAATACAGTATATGAGCAATGTCGTATGAATAATGTCTATTGGAAATGTGGTATGGGAGACATCCAAAAATGTTACTTTCATATCCATTTGAAATATAAACTCTATATTCGTCTATACATTCCTATAATTCCCTTCGTTATGGTCAGTTGTATGGACATGACTGATATCGAGACGGAGACAACGAAGAGTTTGCCCAATACGAGTGTTCGGACTACCGTCCATGGTTCGATGTAGTAGAACAACCAACAGAAGTAACCGTCCTCTTTATTCAAACTTAACATAATATCGGTAGTATCGACAACTTGGAGAGAAACACCATCCACACCCATCATTGCAGAATACACCATCGTCACAAAATGAATATCCGGGAGATTTATTTGCTGTGTCAGAGAGGTCAGGAATAGTCGATTTTACACGAATCACCTTTACATCCGCTGGTTACTGGACATCAGGTGATTGTCTCGTGTACTACTTCGTGATCTCGTGTATAATATTCGATCTTCTTCCTGCACTTAGAAACGAACTGGTGTGATTATTATGTGGGTTTATATACGCTCCATAGGCGACGTGTCTTATGCCTTTATGGCGTCTCGTAAAAGACGATACTCTTTTACGAGGATAGAACAACGACAACTAGTGTGTGCCCATCCACACAACGAGTTCTGTCCAGACGACGGACAAAAAGAACATTGGAATTTGGTTCTTCATCTATTCCAACGAGAGAAGCTGAAAAAATCGATAATCAAATATAGAATACATTGATTTTTGATATGGAAAACTTTCCCAGTCATATGTATATGGGAATAATTGAATCACATACCAGGGAATAATTCTCCTTGGGGTACCATGATCGATGCTCCAAAGTAACAATCTTTCCTTGCAATTTTCATTATTCTATTTTTTGTAGTTTAACCCTCATCAAACAAAAAAGTATGTTATGCAAGAAGAAATTAAATTCAACAATATTCACTGAAGAAAAAACTGACCAAAAGAATAATTCTTTATATTGTATTGTATTGTATTATACGCCATTATGGTTGTTGCATAAGAACAGCTCAGTCGGTGTAAGTAGGACACCTAAAAATTTTTATTTTTATTTTCCATATTGTAAGAGCAATGAGAAGGTTATAAGATGAACGATAAAGAAGAGCGATAGAAAGGATGGAAGAGAGAAAGGGGGTTGTAGAAGAAAGAACGCGACAGCAATGAAGGTTCTTAGTCACTGTGTGTATCTGAAAAAAAGAGGAGGAGCATCCTAGTGAATCCTAGTGAAAGGTATGCTATGTCATAGTGATGAAATACCGTCAAAACAAAAAAAATTAAAAATTTGTAACAAATGGTTCTCAAGAAATTGTCAAGATTTTGAAAACTTTAGTTCATGTTGCCTAAATTATTGTTGTTTTTTAGATAATGCGGTCATCATTGTGATAGCCTAATATAACTTAAAAGAAATAAAAATAATCCGCTGTAAACCCAGTTAGTAAAACTGGTCTACAAAAATATTTTCTGCAATGTACCAATTTTTCAGTCTGATACATTCCATGATCATATCTGTGAACATTCGCTGTAGATAGTAATGATATGATCGACGCATCCATAATTAGGCGAAGAAGGCATGATACATTTTTTTTTATTTATCGTAAGATTCTGCAGTAAACTTTTGCTCGGCAGTACTACCGGTATTATTTTTTTCGCTTTTATCCTACCATAGTGCATTGGCAAACACGTACACACTAAAAACCTCTCATAATATGTACATCCATATAGACCGTGTATTTTCAATGACGCCTGCTAGAAACATTCTATGCTTGCGAGAATGTTGACTGCTTCACGATTTGCATAAGTAAGATATTGTTATATTCAATATACAGTTGAGTTTTTATTGTTGAAATGCATAAGAAGCAACTTTTTATTCAATGAATGTTCGTCTCATGCGAAACAAATTCATTGTTGAAAAATATTCAATAATGATAGAATAGTGCAACTCGGGAAACGAGTGAGAACGGAAAATAAGCGGAAGCGTTATAACTACGAGAAAACAAAAGGGAACGGGGCTGGACAATCGGTCTCGATGAACGCATCTCCAGTCCAGATCCATCTCGCTTCGGTCTTAAATACTCGATCAGTTGGGTGGAGCGGCCGAACATTCTTTTCCCGCAATTTTCATTGCTTTTTATGCATTTACAGCATCATAAAGCAACAACAAATGAACACATGTTAAGCATCAACTGATTAAATTGATACCTGACGTCCTTACTTGCGCGACGTGATTTCTTCACACACCTTCTTTATTTCCAACTAAAATGTACAAACTTTAATATTTTAAAGAGTAACTAATATGTAGGGAATACCTTTTCCACTGAACATTTTCCCGACGGCACCGACGACATCCACGATATTCTGGAACTCGGAACGGTAGTTTTCGGAAGCACCAATGCATAGTACATCAGCAGCTTATTTGTTCAGCTCGTGGATTTAATCCTTCAGAAGCTGAAAATAAGTTTGTTGGTGTCATTTCTTTTCCCGCGATTTTCATTACCCTATTTTTATGCAGGTCAACCCTCATAAATCGAAAAATAGAACTATGTGAAACCATGAACAGATTAAATTGAACAATATTCAATAAGACAAAAAACTGACCAAATAAATAATTCATTATATTGTATGTACATAGATTTATTTTAATGTATTATATGTACGCCAATACAGATGATGCATAAGAACAGCATAGTCGATGTATGTAGGACACCTAGAAATATATTAGGTTGATTCATAAGTCTTGTCGCATTTTGGAGGGGTATGTTTGAGCCATCACTGCTCAGTCGTAAGTTATCAATTACCCCGTCCGTTCTGGTAGTAAATAAGTCACTACTACTACTCTTTGAGCGTATTAGTGAATTGTGCCTACATCGAGTCTAGTAGCTGCAATGCCTCCACCTTTCGTTCCCTGTTTTGTACACAAGCGACACTTCATGTTGTTCTTCTTTCTATCCGAGCTCAAAACACCCGATGTCCACACCCGTATGGCGGTAGTATACAACACTAAGGCCACAAGTAAATGCACGGTGCAACGTTGGTTCAAACGCTTCGAAAAAGGGAGTACGACGTCAAAGTCCTGACGGCACCCCGAGCTGGACTTCGACATGCTGGAGCAGCGCGTCCACGCTGACCCCTATGCTACCACCCGTGATATGGCGACGAGTCTTGGGGTAAGCCAACCCACCATCGTTGGTTGCCTACAGGATCTTGGTAAGGTCCAGAATTTGGGTCGATGATTACCCCACCAACTGTCGGACAAGCAGAAGGAAAACCGTTCGGACCAGTGTCGGAATCTATTCTCGTACGCTCGTACAATGGCTTAGATCGACGGGATCATCACTGGAAATGAAAAGTGGATACTTTACGACAACGTAATCCTACGGGCTCAGTGGGTCGATCGAGATGAGCAGTCCAATTCCATCGCCAAACCTGAACTTTACCAGAAAACTATCATGCTGTCTGTCTGGTGGGGCAGAGGCGGTGTGGAGCATTGGGACCTGCTGCCACAGGGGTCGACTATTACGGCCGCGGTATACTCTCGTCAACCACGGACCCTGAAGTCCCAGGTCCCCTCCGTTCCCTGGTTGCGCGATCAAATACACTTCCAACACGGCAGCGCCCGACACCTCGTGGCAAGGACAACCAAAAATGCCCTGATAGACTTTGACTGGAACATCGACTCCCACCTGCCCTACTCGCCCGACTTGTCTCCTAGCGATTACAGTTTGTTTTCCGATGTGCGGCGTACTCTCGGAGGAGTACACTTCAACAATCAGCGGGAGGTCGAAATCTGGCTGACCAACTTATTTGCCTCCTAGCAGCCGTCCTTCTGGGAGCACTGCATCCACAAGCTACCCGAACTTTGGAGGAAGTGTGTAGACGCAGACGGCGCTTGCTATGATTGATTTGCTTTTACCGAGATAAAGTCATTTTAATTTGTTTAAAGGGTTCAAAATGCGACAAGACTTATGAATCAACCTAATAATTTATTTTGTTTTTCGAAAATGGCAACAATTAATTGATGGAAGACGGGAAATTATAAAAATAAACTTTAAAAAACATTTAAAGCTACAGTAAAAAATATATATATAACAGATGTATGGGCTATACTGAAAGAGCAAGGAGAGGAAAGATAAGAAGAGGACAGATAAAGAACAGCGATAGAAAGGAGAGAGGAAGCAGAAATAGAAGGTTGAAATACATGCTGCTGTATGCAGCGGTGCAGTGGGAATCTGTGGATTTATATATGCGATGTCTCATTACTCTGCGATTGAGGCGCAAAACTTCTCTATGTCTCTCCGCTATTGGTAAAAAGCTTTGACTTTGCCCCAGACTGAGCATATGTCTGAACATGTGTTGGTTCTCTGGAACACATTGTAAGGCGAACTGCAATTGCATGCAACATCTTTTATGTGTTCGATTGTTCAAAGCCTGCCCTGTTTATATCGATTAGATTTCTGCCTGGCAATCCAAGATGTTTTCCCATCAGAGTCTACTCTTGATAAGTGTGGTTAAAATGAGAAAAAAATGAATCAAGAAGTAGCTATTATAAAAACACCTTTCTTCCTGTCAATCGAGTGAGAGTAGGAGGAAACAACTCGGTTCCATAACAATTTGCATCCGTTACCGATTTGAAGTCCGTCATCACCGAGCAGAGGGGCCGCATCGAGGGCCAAGTGTTCTCTGCCCTCCATGGAAGCGTGCACAACCTGTTCCTTCCTGCTATCAAAATGATAACTAGGAAAAAATGTAATGACTATAAGGAAATTGTTACATGAAAACCCGACGCACTATATTAGGCTCTGGAATACCGTACATCAGAGCCCTCGAACTTACGAACTATTTATAAATGTGTTTGAAATGAAATGAAGCTATTAAGTTGTGCAATGAGTCTTTTTTGTGAATTTGATAGTGCTGTGTTCACACTTTTGCTTTTCGCTTCTTTTTCAACGAAACTATCTGCACTGGTGCATATCATTAACTAGTACCCCCTCTATATAGCCCATATGACCGTCCATTCAGGCTCCCCTTTAAAGATGACCATTTGTCCAAACTAACAATCTAATTCTAGTCAAATTTGTTCCCTGCTATCTCTCTCTCGCTTGAATTTAACAAAAATCAATCAACATGTGAAAACACAAGTTTTTGACTTTTTCAAGGTTCCTTAATTCTAGTAGAATAGTGGATGTGGATGATTTCATTTAACGACGGTTAGCAAATGGATCCTTTAAGACGAGAACCTGTTTTTGTGATTGGCGTAATGAGGCCCCATACAAGGGGCACTTCCATCTTGAATAATTATTTGTTTACCTTCTTCTGACAATCATCAACAATTGAAGACGTTCTTGAGTATAACAACCACTACATTCGATCATTTTCGAATAGAGAAACATGAAAAAATGCATAAGAACAAAAGAATTCTGAAATAACCCAGGAAGCCCTCGCTGAACCAAACTTCTTTGAATATTTCCCTTAGATATTTTGACAATGACTTCCATGAAACAATTTTAAACAACAATCTCAAAAATACATTAAATTATCGTACGTTTTAGAGTTCTAAAGAAAAGTCGAGGAATTGGCAATGGTTACTAAATCAGCGTCTAAAGCTTTCCAATCATGAAAATAAACTAGTTAGGTAATACTCGACCAATCAAAAAGCCAAATTATGTATACTGTACATAAGTTTTCTATGCTGATATCGGTAGGGAATGTATATTTATATTTTGTAGGTATATGTATAAGATGACCCCAGACCGCTTCTCGGCATCTTGGCGAATAATAAGATCACAGTGTACATAACTAGAGAACGACAGGGCAGTAAGAGACCAAAGTGACAATACAACAGAGTTAAATTGGGTCGATTGCCCTTATAGTTAAAATGCTGTATTATACTTTATCGTATTTGTGTTGTCATATTGTACTCTGACCTAGCGACACCATTGGGTCACTGTTTCTCTTGTTTACACTGCCTCCATTATATATAGTGGGCATTCCCCGCTTATCTTTCCTAGTACCATCTTCCTTTTATCTCTGCCCCCTACCTCTCCATCTTCCTCTCCCTCTATAACACCCTTTTTCCTATCGCCATCTCCTACTCACTCTCTACCTCTCGCTATATCACTGTCCACCGTCCGATCTCCCTTCCATTTCTCCATATCTCTCCATCTCTCATCCACGCAACTGATAACGATAGATACGATCAGTCTGCCGAGTCAACATGATCATCTATATCAAGGTTTTTATATTTATTTATATTATTTTTTTAATAATCTAAATATATGTTTAGCGCAAAAAATTGAAAATAGAGATGTAATAGCTATGTGACATATAATAGATTGACAAAACAATGTTAATATTGTGTATAAGCTGGACGGCTCATCGTTTCGTCTCTGGTTTCCAGACATCGAAATGCATTCATAATCACTAAAGTTTTCTGGTTTAAGCAATTATTCCTTTGAAAGCCAAACAATCGAGAGACGTAATGTATTCGAGCATTCTTTTCATGTGGTGGTTCTGGTTATCTAAATCTAGAGAAAAACGTGTTACGGCATCCTTTCTAATTAGAAAATGTGTTTTCCAGAACGAACGAGGGGTCGCTTATCCCCTGTTTATCCAAGAGAACGACACTGTGGAGGAAATTTGGAAGGTATTCAACGATTATTGATTTTTCAATGATCGATTTTTGTTATTGATTGATTTTTGTAATCTTTGAAATATTTCCAGGAACTTCGTGTATGCACGTCAATCAGTGATCGAGCGATAATTGGAAAGATTTTGATCTCACCTGGTAAGAATCAATGTTCATAGTAAATATTTTAAATTTTCTGACTTTTAATTAATTTGTTCCGTGAGGGCGATAAAAAACACTACGAGTTGAGAACCTTTTTATATTCGTTTATTATTAAATTCGTTTATAATGTGCAATGCTGACAGTCCTATTTTGGAACGCTTTTGAAACAGAGTCGTTTCCGAACATTTTTGAAGAACATCTTTCCATTTTAAAACGTTTCCTCTTCGCTACCACTAATGGATGTTTTCAAAGTCAAAGTTCCAAAAATCGTGTTCCAAAACGTCTCTGTTCCAAAAATTCCAAAAAGGTAGTGCCGCTATATATGATCTGTTCAAAATTTATGAGTGGATTAGATAAGCAGAGAAAACTCTCCTCGTTTCACACACTCTCGTCTCTTCTTTTTCATCTCTTTTGATTTCCACATTACAGATGGTCGAAAGTTGAAGCCGGATGATCGCTTGAACGAGGCCGGTATCACCCATTTCGATGTCATCAAATTAGTCAACGAAAACTTGGTCAAGTCTTCGTTGAGTAGTTTCTAATCTTATCATATCAAAGATTTGTTATCGTTCCTTTAATCATTGAATTTCACGAGTACATTTTCTCTCACTTTCATGTTTTCTCGGATAAACTTTTCGACTGATAATGTAGTCTTTGGTTGAATCTTTCATATGATTGATAAGAATATCGTAGAGATCAAGACAATGCACTAATTTTATAAAGTACACGCATTTCCTGTCGATTCACGTTCCACCAGCAAAAAAAGCAAAAATAATAAATGTTTTTTTGAAACAATCCAGATTTTGTTCTAAAAATAAAACATTCACATGAGAAACACATGAACACCACTCACAGTTGATGACGATATTAATGATGATTCGTCATTCATAAATACGAGGGACCAATAGATACATAACACATCGTCATTATACGTTATATTTGCGTTCATGTTCATCATATTACTATTATTCATCATATTGTTCTAACTACTTCAGCAATTATTCGTTGATCATTACCGTTCCCATCTTCTCGTTTTATTCTGTTCCGCGTTTTCTCGAAAACGCATAAATATAATTATATTCTAGATTCATAATTTAAAGTGAAATTGAGCAAAATAAACTTGTAAATGTACTGATAGGCTTAGTTATTTATAATAGTAAATCAAAAGTATTATTTACTATTAGTAGGGCGAGATTCACGATTTTGGCCTTTAGGATCTAGACAGTGAACATCAAACTTATTGCCACATAAAATGAACTTTAGTTTAGACGTGAGTCCACGCATGTACGTATGCGCATCCATCCATGCGTGTCCACCGATATCTATCGGACTTTGTTCACTAAAAATTGAATTAAAATTATGGTGATATAGTAACGATCGCATGGTTTGTCGGAGCGTATGAACCAAAATTTATCATTGACTCTGATTATGAATATTTTTTTTCCGAAAGTTTGACTAAATTATAGCATTACAAAAAAAAAGATTCTTATTCTCCTTCAATAAGTCTCGTTCCAAATAATTCAAAATCCAAACAATTTAATAATCAATTTTTCATCAATGCCTATCATTGACCACGAGTCAAAGGACATATCCATATATATTCGATCCTAAACATGAGATCACAGCTGTTCTATTATCTTGTCACATCCATCACTCCATACATTATGTTCCCAAAACTTCAATGTGCCAGTCAACAATCATCTTTGAAAAAAAGATTTATTTCTCTCGACTAAGAAGAGGAAAGAATACGAACAGAGAGATAGTTGATACAAAGAATGGAACAAAAGGAATAGGTAAAACCTGGTGCTTTCATGTCTCACGTAACACTACTTAACTACGGATGGATGGGGGCGGCGTATGAGATAGAAGTACCGGTGTAGCTAACAAAAGGGAACCTAGTCTGCATTTCTATACTGTAGATAGTGGAGGGATGTTGGAAGGGGAGGGGTTTTAGAGGACTTAGGAGAATCTTCTGCGATAGACGCTTACTGAACAAATATGAATGAATATTAAATATATACTTATACAATGTACTTGAGAGGAGAGAAAATGAGGGAATATATCCAAAGGACAGAGATTCACCGTGGAAATCTCGACCTAGACGAGGTGTGAGGGGATACGGTAGATGAATGAATGAATGAATGGATAGAGGTGGTGCTGAGGTGAGAATCCCGAATTGCTGTTTGTGGTGTGGTGTAGTGGTATACGGTAGATAGATGGGTATGGTGGGTGTGCGCTGAGAAATATTGATCGACCGACTGGGAATAACGAGAAAAAAAGGTGTAGGCGAGCAAAGAGCACGGGGAAACAGAAATATATAATAATGTAGAGAAAACAGAAATAAGCATGCATACATATGGCTTCGAGAATGGCGAATATTATATTTTAAGGGTGGAGGAGGGCTGGGATGGGTTTAGAGTTTTCATTAAATATTGATTTTAATATTTAAAAAAAAGTGGTGATGATGATGATAATTGTAGTTCGACTGGCTCTGGGGCTATCTCCTAACGTCACTGGGCATAAGGACAATGAAAACAAACAATGCGTGAATGGATGGATAGGACTGTGAACAATATCTACACGACTATGAACAGGAAGTATTGTATGGAAAATGCAAAGAATAAGAAAAAAATGAAACAAAGTTAAACGAAAAGGGGGGACTTAAAATAATAATAATAATTACAATGTAGATCTATATACTAGTACATTTTACGGGGAACAAAAAGATAAGAAAAGTCCTATATCCTATGCGGACGGTATACTGTAGCTAAATCGTGTGTACATCACACACAAAACTAATACATTGTAATCGAATGAACAAAGAGGAGGTAAAGATGGAACGTGGAAATCGTGACAAGAGACAAGAGAAGAATCAAACAACGACATGAGTCAATCTATAATCGGTAGAGGGGAGGGATACTGTAGAGGGGGGGGGGGGCTTGGATGTATTCTAGACGGATCGATAAAGAGGGCGGAGCTAGCCGATGAACATACATGTGGGGGTGGGGAGGGGATGGGGGCAGCAATCACTGCATTATGTAGAAGGCGAACAAACTCTCACGACATTGGAAGAAGTCTATATTATACGATTGAAGAACAAGGGATATGGGGCAAAGTGGGCAGAGCCTCTGCTTCCACTCTACATTCGACCATCCAGGAACGGCGATGGGCCATCCTGATCCAGCCAACGAGGCCAATCATCTGCAAATATTGATTTATCGATTTTATATTGTGATTTACCCAGATACAGTAACCGCGTAGTGTTACTGTAACCTGCACCAGTCTACAGTACTCACCGAAATCGATAGATTGCATGCCGCGCTTGGCGGGAGGAGAATCACGAGGGAAGTCTGCTAGGGGATCCTCAGGACCTATAAATATTTAAAATAAATAAAAAAATATATTTTAGAAATCAAAAATAACAAACCTCCAAAGGCAGGCAGTCCGTCGGCGTCACTCCACGGTGGCAGGTCAAGCAACGAGGCGAGGTCCTGCGATGAACAAGGTCACGCTACCGTACCCCATCACCCACACTACCGTAACCCACCACCCACACTACCGTAACCCACCACCCACACTACCATATCCCTTGCCCAAGCCCTACTACCGTACCTTGGGCAGTCCTCCGTTTAGCGGCTGCATGTCCATGCCGTGATCGATGAAGGGCGCATAGCAGTTGAGATCGGAGCTCATGCAGCTCTCATCGAGTGGCGAGGATGACGTCGTATTAGAGGCGGTCGTGTTGGCCGTACTGGTCGTAGTGCTGGATGATGTGGAATAGGAGGCGGCGGTTGAGAGGGGAGGAGGGGCACGGGGAGCACATGAGGGGGTGGAGAGGTGGGCCGATGAGAGATTCACGTCTGCAATTATTATATTAATATTAATATTGTTATTATTATTATTAAAACGACAAAAGTCCATGACGACCCTACAGTACCCCTACCGTACCTTCGATAATGGCAGGACTCATGGTGGCATATCTCTGTCTTCCCGTCATCATCATCATTCCCTGTTGTCCGCGCGCGTACAGCGGGTCCGCGGGCGAAAAACCGGCAAGAGGCATAGTGGAGAGCATATCTGGAAAACGCAGTCATAAGTATGACCCAGTCAACAACTACCGTACACCAAGACGGTGCAGCTACCGTACCTGTGTGTCCAATGGTGTAGGCTCTGGGCGGCAAGCCAACTGTTCCTTGTCTGTAGTCAGCGGAGGAGGAGTTTGAGGCTGCAGTGGTCGACAGTGCGAGAGGATCTGACGATGGAAGGCAGGTGCAGTGTCCGCCCGAATGGGAGCAGTGATGAAGGCGCGAGGATTGTACACTGCTGACGACTTCCGAAACTAGAACAAATCAATCAATATTATTATAATCAATCAATCAATACTATCGGTCAATCGATAGCAATCCATGAGCCGATAATTACTGATCAATCAATCGATATTAGACTACCGTACCTGCGTTAGGTGAAGTGGGAGCAGTACGTTCTGCGGGGGAGGAGAGGTGGCAGGAGCGAGAGAACGACGAAGACAACGCATGCTGAAAATGAATCAATCGATCGATAAATCAATACCATACATCAAGAAAAAATCAATAAAATATGCAAATCAATCAATACCTGCGGAGATGAAATCGGCTGTTGCTGCGGTCGACCGTATTGTCTCTGCTGCGATTGCACAGTCGGCCCTGACAGCATATAGGCTGCAAGTGAATCAATAATGTCAATCAATCAATATATTAGTCCTACAGTAATCAATCAATCGATATATAGTACTCACCATTTCTTCCATATTCCTGTCCTTCTCGCCCATATCCATCGGGTCGGGACGGTGCAGCGCAAGTGTATTGCGATCGCGAAGCAGCGGCTTCGATAGGCTGCAAGATCAATATTTAGACTCTATAACAAGACAAATAAAGTCAGTTGACGATATAGTGGTGTAAGCTACCGTACCTGAACACCGCCATACATTCGTCCTGCTCCTCCTCCTCCTGCTGCTCCTGATCCTCCTCTGTTTGCTCCTGATGCTGCATTCTCGCATCCCTTCGTTCTCGATCCTTCTGGTTGGTCACGAAAAAGCCAGTGCAGCACTTCCTCGTAGCTCTGCTTGCGGGAGGCTGAAAAGAAGGTAGCTATTAAACCTTTCCCACCAGATTCGAAATTCAAATAGTTCAGAATCATTCCTTTGTTTCGTCCCAAGCAACACGTGGGCAACGGCCGACAAGCATTCGGACACATACAAGCAACATGTGGATAGGTTGTTAGATTGGACACACTACAAACTACAAATTACGACAAGAGTACGGGGACACGATCACAACAGACAGACAGTTCGAAAGGACAAAGGAATACTGGTCAGAGCGAAGCGACAGGGGGGATGAAATGGGGGAAGAGTAAGGTATACTCTATCAATCAATACAGTGATACTACTGTAGATTGGTTGGTAAAGGACGCGTCAGAAAGTTAGTAGGGGTTTGTGGGGTTAGAATAAATCAATCAATAATTACAGATACTGTCGTCGCCGTTCCTTGGCCCATGTGCTCGTCGCGCTGTCCGCACGTGCCCACGACCGCACAACAGCAGTGACGACAGCACAGTCGCGGCACGACGCGCATCCGCTTCATCAGCGGTTCCATCGCGTCCACGTCCACCTCGATCATGACGTCATCGCCATCATCGTTGGCGTCCAATCGCGCCTTCTTAGCCGCCATTCTCCTTCGCTCCTCCTCCTCTTCCTCTTCATCGTCTTCATAATGCTCATTATTGAGTGCGGGAGCACGAGTATCCATAGGAGTAGTGACTGTCTCCGTACAATCGACCACTAGATGAATCAATCAACTCAAACTCAAAATATAAGCTCAAGAGTATTAGAACGGAATTAGTGGCAATCAATAATCTGAAATTGTAGCTGAAAGAAATAGTAAAGAGTAGTGTGAATGAAACTGCAGCATGCAATCAAGGAAAAAAACAATAAAAAGTAATCGAAAGTAACAAACAAAAATCAATAATTCATAAATCAATAATTCGTGAAACTTACGAGCTGATGAATCGGAGCAGGTGCCGGACGAGTTATTGTTGGGTGTGGTTTTGGCGACCGACGCACCATTCACCATGGGTGAGGGTGCCAGGGGCATTGCGGCTCTGCCCATGTTCGGATTGCGGGAGACGGGCGTAAACTCGCCGGGGTCACCAAGGAGCGGCACGAAATCAACGCATTCCATGATTTCAGGTTGACGACCGAGATATTCTGGAATGATCAATCAATCAATCTCTACAATGAAAAATCAATAAGCAAATCTACCGTACCTCTATCATCAGGCTCCTGCTTGATTCTGACAGCGAGACCTGCAGCGAGTCCCTCGCATGGTCCATTGTCGCACTCTTCTTCGGTTTGCTGACTGAAAATGAACCAATCAATAATTGCAACCAATCAATCAATCAATATCTGTAATATCGTACCCCAGCATGTGGTGGATGCCAATGATGTATTGTCCCTTCTGTCCTCGGGTGGTGTGGGTTACGGTATTGGCCTCGGTCATGATCCAGGCGACGTTTCCGTTCGCCGTCAGCAGACGGTAGTAAGGTGTGCGGGTGTGACCCTTTGTGAGCAGTTCGGCCACACACTGAAAAACTCAGATATTGATTGTGGTGGTGTAGTCAAGGCGACGTTAGGTAAACGTCGTCATCGATATGGCACACTCACCGAACGGAGTCTTTCGGCATCTGAAGGATGGACGAGATCGTAGAACGAAGCACCCATGAGCGAGCGAGAGTCCGACTTGAGCAGGCCATTCAGAGCATCAGAGACGTATCTGAGGAGGGTTACGGTAAATATGCCCATCACGAACTGATTTTATTTCCAAAAAATATTTATTTTTTAACTTACGAGATTCGCATATCGCACGTGTGACGGGTCATGAAGGTACCAGTGGGCGAGTCACCCTGCAAGAATCCAATATTAATCGATAACGAGTCCGTGAGCTACAGTATACCTTGGTCATGGCATTGGCCGCCGTGGCTACGGTACCGTTGCCGGCGGGTACGGTAATGGCCTGCAGCAGGTGACAGTGGCCAGCCGCTGAGGGGAGCACGCGAATGTTGAAGGCGATGGCCTGAATATTAAATATTTAAAAGATATTATTGTTTATTATTAATATTATTATTTATTATTATGTCCAAAGATTTGAAGAAACTTGGAAAGAAAATTTTTCCACGTCATCGTCTGCAATGTGTTATGATGCTCTTGCACATAAAGTACGGAATTATGGGAGACATAAAATAGGAAAAAATGGGATAGATAAAAGAGCAAAGACACTCGGCGATGTAGTCGGATCAAAATATCTTTGATCAGAGAAGCAAAGTGTGGACGAAAGATCAAAGATTAAAGATCAACATTTTTCTAGTGCCAAAACTTTCTACTTTTATCTCATTCCCAATTTACAAACGATGAGTTGTAAATAGATCTAGATAAGACAGTCGTAAATCAAACATCCGTATCATACCTTGAAGATGGCACTCTTAAGATTGAGATTGCGACCGCGTGGAGAGATGACGGTCTTGATGCGGAGGGTCGCATGTCGAGACTCTTCGACATTCTGCAAGAGATCAAAGATCAAAGATGAAAAACAACTAAAGATCAAGGACCAACTCACATCAGCTATCGACAGGTACTGTGCGGCCGCCGAGTAGTCCTTGAAGTCGTCAATGCAGATAAAGTCACGCAGGTGACGTCCGGCAAAATCGGTCTGCAAAAAAAATATGCATAAAATGGATATTTTAATTCCAACTTCAAAAAATTTCAGCTTTATATTGCATAATTGAATTAACTGATTGTCCCACAATAAGGGTTAATCAAAAACTACCCATACACTCATACAACTATACATTGTACTCTAGTCTTTCTGTCATGCTCTAGTTTAGGATCCATGGCACAAAAGACAACTATCCATCTTTTTCTCAACATGTTTGTTACGTATCCATTCGTCGTCTCTTTCCTTATATTTAGTTTTAACGAACAATAACATACACAAGTATAGTTACGATCGTCCCCAGACAATCGATACACATTCACTCTCGAGTAAAAGTTTTATAAAGAGAGTTTCAATACTAGACTTCCCCCTCCTTTCATTCGTCCCTCATCTTCCTCCCTTTCTCTACTCTCCAATCAATACTCACGTGACCACTACTCTTCATCTCCCCTCTCCACCTCGCTCCCATTCAATCATCTACTCTTGATAGGGTGATAGAGGAAAGCGGAGAGGGAGCGGGAGATAGAAGGAGAGAGAGAGAAGGAGAGGGAGAGAGAGAAAGAGAGACTTGATAAGGAGTGATACTCTCATCTATCAATCTGCCTCCTTTTTCGTCTCTTCACTATTTTGACAAACTCTCTAATCGGCTCAAGCACATTAAAACCGACTCTCCTTCCACACACACACAAGTATCAACCCAATCCGATAATAGTCCATCCTCTCATGTTCAACGTACCACATGTAATTGGATAGACCAAACATGCATACATATAATGCTCATTCAGAACACATACCACACTCTAGTACCGCATGACAGGTCACACGACAAAGTGGACAGAGTGCCAAGCCATAGATCGAGAATAGCATTCGGAGCCATGATTCAGCAAGGTCAGCGTGATTGTATCATCAACATTTTGCAACTACATTTGCAACTATGTTTGTTGCAGTTGTAGAATCGATCTCTTTGATCGTTGACTTCCTCTTGCATTCTCGACCAACGAACCAACACAACAGTGTGGATGATAAATGATTGAAACGGGAGAAGCGACAGACGCCTGCCTTCATCTCCAACCTCCTCCTCCTCCTCTTCTTCTTCCTCGTCTATTGACTCCGTCTCAACTTCTTGCTGCACAGTGTACTAGACAACCGCCGCCCGAGACTGAGACTGATCTCTTTGGACCCTCCGTAGACATCAACAATCGTCATCTGTCCAGACGCTCTTTGAACGAAAAAATACCCCTATTCATCTTCGAGTACTTCTTCATCTCTAAATTCTTTCCACTTCCTTTCCTCTTTAGAGATTCTTCTCGAATCTTCCTCACAAGGACAGAGAGGGAGTGTGGAATGATCGATGAAGAAGAAGCGTCGTAGTTACATCGGTTATCTCATCTACGACGATAGAATGAATAAAGTGCACTAATGCATTCAATTCGCCGAGATGGATTGATGGAACGACGGAAGAGAGAAGGACATTAGAATCTTAATAAACCAACAACTAGAAGAAGATGATGAAGGTGGATGGGAGGAAAGATTGAGGATACAGAATAATGAATTCGCTCCGATCCTATTCTCCCTACACTTCTCAGATATGTATTCTCCGAATGAGCGAATACACAATTAGGTTTGTTTACTCACTCATTTTTGAAGAGTACAACAACATGTGGGAAGTCAAGATGATGTCTAATATAAAAAGCATGATCGCTTAGAGGTCAGTAAACAGCAACTGTCCTTCAACCCCTCACTTGCATCTGTTTCTCTCCCTCCAGTGAATGAATGAATGCATTGAAATGCAACTTCCTCGTTCTCTGAACGAAACTCAACAGAGTGTATCTTGATGAAATGTTGTTTACGCCGTTTATAGTTTCTTTTTACGCTCTATAATGCGATCTGTGACACGATGGGATGGGAGATAGGGTTAGAGCACAGCGGGCAGGTATAGAAATAAGCAGAGGAGATTGAAATAGAGAGCGAGTTAGGCGATCATCCAAAGATCATCAAACCGTCCCTCTACTCATCCATCATTAATGAATGCAAATGTCAAATAATATATCATCTCTCAACTCCTGATTAGCTGAATACACATTCTTTGAATAGATATGATTACTACAGCGTAAACAGGGGGATGAGGTTGATAATCATCGACTATGATTAGGTCATCCAATTACGAGTCTGTGAGAATCAGACATCACAACAACATTCTCCATGACGTATCCACATCACTGAAACACACCGAAGCAGGTGTACAACAGCTAGCCAATATACAGTAACCGTGACCAATAGTCATAGTTATAGTAACCACGACCAATCGCCATATTTACAGTAACCGCGCATACTTCACACTTAACTTAACAAAATATGCATATTGTAAGCCTCAAAAGTGCACGGCAATTAACAACAAAGCACAGTTATAGTAACCGTGGTCAATAGGCACAGTTACAGTAACCGGGCATAGTTCAAGCCTGATTCCCTATGTACTACATCATTCCAATCCTCAATCTCTGCTCTACTCCCGTGTACTATTAATACTTTTACACATCCCGTTAAAGAGAGATTCCCACGCTCAGACTACTTTCCCTCCAGGACCCAGAGAATGTTTCTTATTCCAATCATTCTTCTTCTACCTTCCATTCTTCAACCCCGTCATGTCGTCCTCATTGTGTCCCCGCGGGACCACTCCGTCGAGATTTAACATTGGAGTAAAAATAGAGACCCGCTGTCATGTTCTGGACATTCTCTGAAGCGACGACACTCATGTCCCTCTACCTCTTATTATTCATCCTTCTTCACCCTCTCTCTACCTCTTATTCTTCCTTCTCCCTCTCCCTATATTCGTAGTCCTCGATGCAAGATCAACAGGGACAGTTGTTGCGGCTGAGTGATTGGGATGACGAGAGTCGAGCTGGAGATGAATGCATAGGAGGAGGGGGAAGACAATTCTGTGAGTGAGGTAGAGAGAGGGAGAAAGAGAGAGGCAGAGGTAGAGAGAGGAAGAGGAAGAGGTAGAGAGAGAGAGAGAGAGAGAGAGAGAGAGAGAGAGAGAGAGAGAGAGAAAGACAGAGAGAGGTAGAGAGGGAAAGATGAAGAACCACGCGGGGTCTTCTCCTCTGCCTCTCCAACATTTGAGACATCCTCCATCCTATTTCTCCTCCATACTTTTTCTCTTCCCTTGCTTCCTCTTTCATCGGGGGGAAACTTCCAAGATGTAGAATAGATGAGAGGCGGACGAGAGAGAGGGAGAGAGAGAGAGGGAGAGAAATGAGAGTGAGGGAGAGGGAGAGAGAGAGAGAGAGGGAGAGAGATAGAGATAGAGATAGAGAGAGAGAGAGAGAGAAGATTGATGTCTATTCATTCATACTACTCTTCCTCGCTTCCCTTTTCACTCTTGAACTTTTTCTACGTCTCTCCTCTTCTCCTCTTCTAGTCCCTTCTCGATTCATCATTTCTCGACTTCTCCACTCTTCAGAATTCATCCTCATGTCCATACAAGTTCAAAGTATCAGAGAGAATTGATGGGGGGGGGTAGAGATGAGAGAAGAGGAGAGATGGAGTGGAGGGAGGAAGAGAGGAGAGGAGATATGGAGAGGAGAGGAGAGGAGAGGAGAGGAGAGGAGAGGAGAGGAGAGAGAGGAAGACCCCTATATAGGCTCGCTCATAGAAGAGAAGCTGCGAAAAAAGAAGCGTGGTGATCAGAGAACACCCAATGCCTTCTCTCCCTTCTAAGGAAGTAGAATAAATTGAATTGCTCGATACAAGGAGAGAGGATAGAGAGAGAGGGAGAGGGAGAGGGAGAGGGAGAGAGAGAGAGAGAGAGAGAGAGAGAGAGAGAGAGAGAGAGACGAGAAGTAGAGTTAGAGGAGAGAAACGCGACCTCAAAGTGACGAATTCGCATGCTACTTCTGCTCCATTATCGACAATCTCTGCACTAAAGGAACAACGACCGAAAGTCCTTCTTCGACGTCTTTGGATTATCCCTACTAAAAGTTTCATATGATCACTAAAGCGCCAAGTCACAGTTCTTCCACGTCTTAGCTCTTATTCACGGCATTCAATTACCACTACAATCCGGACACAAAGACATACAGACAGACCATATACAATTATAGAATATGCATAGATCGCTATCAACAATCTTTAAGGCACTATCCATCCATCTACCACTCGCTCTATCTGACGTCAGCTACAGCTAGCCAGTAACTGTGCGAGACAAAAACAAGAGGCAAGGCAATCGACTTTGACCAACTACGGTGGCACCAACGAGCACCGTAGTGTATAATAGGAATTAGGAAACGTATCCCGCACACACCACACCAAGCACCATTCCATCTACAGTACCTGTGTGAGTCCAAGGAAGAGCGAGACGCTCTCGGTGACGTAGAGGATGACACCGTCAGAATCGGCTACGATAATGAAACCATCCAGACACTCCGTCAGAGAGTCCTCGCTCCACGGTGATTGACCCTGAAACAGGGACAAGGTTACAGTATCCCACAATTGAGCTACCGTATCTCCAATTTTCATCTACCGTATGCAACTCACATCAACTTCTCTCGTAAACGACTTCCTCAGTAGGGCAGACGAGGCAGGTGCGTTGATGAGTGCTGGAAAGAAAAACATCATTATTGACCAAGTCGAGGAATGACCAAAAAGCACACCACCACCACTCACCATTGCCAACGTTCATTCGGTATCGGCATACGGTAGCCGCAACGCGCAGCAGTGCGATGCGGTCGACGTGTGTTACGGTGGGCTCCTCGACCACGGGCACCACCTCCTTGAGGTCGTCGTAGATATCGGATTCCTTGGCGCGGCGGTCTCGGGCCGCGAATCGCGATGTCTCGCGACGACGTTCCATATTACTGTAAGAGGAGCGCTGATGAGGGCTGACTACCGTAATCCCAATCATTCCGCTCGGGATGGGGAACATTTTGAAGGCAGTGACAGAGAAGGGAAAGGGACTGGGAATGTAAGAGACGAGACCAGAACGACTACTGACTGAATAACTGAGTGAATGACTGAGTGAGGAGAGGTAGCGGAGGGAGAGGGAGAGACTTAGAGGAAGAAAGAGGGATAGGGAGAGACCGAGAGGGACGACAGGGAAAAAGAGTTAAGGAATATTAACACGACTTAACCCATTACATTATAGATTCAGAAGGGGAAGAGGAGAGAGAGAGAGAAGGAAATATGAAAAGATCGAGAAAAGTGGAATATATTTGGCTGTGCTAATGTGCTCTCTCTGCATCTCTATCTCTCCCTCTCATCTCTCCCGCTCCCATGCTCAATCTCTTTCTCTCGCTCGTGGAGTATGAGAGGCTAAACTTCGTTCTCTTCGTTCTATGTATGAAATGAATAAGTATAGCAGCGGGCAGTGGGGGATACAAATACAAAGAACGACCACAATGTATCAAAGATCTATGCTGTCATTGGGAGACATATATATTGTACAGTAATGGTTTAAAGAAAGTAGAGATACAGATATAGAGGGAGTAGGAGGACTAGGATATTGCAGTCGAATGTGCGAGATGCCTTTTCGTTTCCGAGAAACGGAGAGGGCGCATATACAGATATCTATGTCCATGCCCCCATCTGAATGTATAAATGTTGACTAGCAAATGAGCAGAGAAAGCAAGCAGCAAGCAGGTGCAATTGTCGCACCCAGCACAAGTTATCTTGTTCTCAGAATGAAGGGACAGATCATTGTATGCAACTTCAGCATACTTTTACGACAGACTACGGTATCGCACGAGGAGTTTGTCTATTCTTAGACAGACGAGACTAGGGTGCACAAACTCCGTTGCTCTTCCACTTGGGACGCATGACTACTACCGTATCCATTCAACACGTCATTACATCATCATATTACAGAGGCCAAAACACGGGCAATCTTCTTATAAGACGTATGATGTACTCAAGACCGAGCATGTACAATAATCAGTGGGTCTACTCTGTACCATCCTTAGGAAGAGGGAGTACATAGAGTGGGTTCAATCTGCTTGATAGTCCCTTATCATGTTCATGTCAACCAACACACGAGTCAGCGAGACACTCATCTCGCCAAAGATCACTAGATCAAAATACCGTACACCAGTTTGATGACCATGACCACTGTACCACGCTTGAGATTGAGCAGCGCCAAGCGAATCTCATTATCCTTCCCCCATAGTATGCATAAATGGGAGTAATAGCGAAGGCAACCATGTTAAGTCAACTTGTAAGTCGAGATGCATAATGACGATGGTTTCTTGTCCCTCTCTCTCTAAATACTCCTACTACTATTACTACTACTTCTATACATAACTAACTACTCTCCCTATCCCTGCCCTCCTTCCTCCATCTGATGTCAACCACACAAATCAATAACCTTTCTTATTTCTTATAGTCACAATAAATAAATCTCTTTGATGTTTGATAAATTAAATCAAATTAGAATAGAAACGCCTTAATATCGCATATACGGAAGCTAAAACAATTACAAATAACACAGAATTCTATATCTATTTACATTACTTATTTCACTGTATCTATCATCTACAGTGACTGTTGATCACATTTGGATTGAACTCAAAAACAATAACAAATCATATCCTGGTGGTGTCCTTCAAGGGAACAAGACATCTCTCTGTCTCTCTTTATCTGCACAACAAACAATAGTGCAGCTTTCGGGAACCATATGACCTTAGGTCTTTACGACCAAAGATCTTGCACCATAATAATAAGGTTCTTCGACGTACTTATGACCTCAAAGCTTGGGAACTTAGACCTCAGCTTTAGTATCCTTAGGGAACAGTGGACCAAAATAAGTGATAGGGTAGTATACCATGAGAGTAAGAAAGTATCTTCTTCATCTCGACTCTCGACTCAACTCTCAGGCTCAATTTATTCCCCCTTCATCATTACGTTTCTTCCTCGATTCTTCCTCCAGCATCTCGCTTCCTTCATTAACTCCTACCGTAACCAGTATTAGGGAATAGGGCTAGGGAGCGCGAGACATAGAAATTGAGGCATCTCTAAATTGAGACTGCAAAAGAGTGGATAGATAGCTGGAGAAAAGGGGAGGATGTTTCTTCCTTCCTCATCAAAAAGGAGGATATTGATGATGAGGGGAGAAACCATGGAAAGATCATTCATCATCATCGATGAATAAGTCTTTCATCCAAATATATAATGGACATATCCATATCTATATAAGAACCTTTTATGCATATTAGACATCGGGGACAAATATTCAATTCATCGCCAAAGATAGCATAGATAACGAGAGCGGGGAAGGAAAAAAGAGGCAAAATAAATACAAAATATCAACGGAGGGAGGGACTAACGAGGCCCATACATTCATTGATTCCGCATTGCGGAATCTGATATAGTATATAAGCCTCTCTCTACCTACGTAGGTGAATATATCAGAGAACGAGCGAGGGAGGTAACATGATGCCAGCTACACATATAGTATAGCTGATCACATTAATTTACGAAAATAATAATGTCATACTATTATTAATATTAAGAATAATATTAATAATAAAAGTTCTCGCATCACATCACGAGATTGGCCACAAGGGCACAAGAGATGCACATCTCATACATCTTCTTCCAAGATATGAGATGTTTACTGCTGAGACATGAGACATGAAAGACGAAAGAGTATGGTCGCTCTATCGACCCTCCTTCATCGTCCACTCAATTCCATCTTCTTCCATCTCAATTTCATCATGCTCGTTCATTTGAGTGATGAGGGATGAGGGAGGGCGATGGTCTCTGTATATCGAGAACATTGAGATTGGATGGAAGGATGGATGCAGTAGTACACAAACATTACTCCTTATTCTTCATTCACCTACCGTACCACATCTACAGTATCTCCGATCGCCTCCCGGCAATATATCATGTTTTCCACCCAATAGTATCTAATGTAGTATTCAGTCTCTGCAGACCAGACAGGAAAGTGGGCATCAGCAAAGTTTGTTTATTAATCTCTCGTTCCGACATTCAACTCAATAAGGAAGTATACTGTAAATGACTCCGCCATAATGTCTCCCAATGAACATTGACCACTAACCGCCGTTGCAGTTCCTCTCATTCATGCTTTGCACAAGTCGTGGCAGCAATAAAACAAAAATAAAAACACCACTTGTCACACTTTCCCGGTCTTTGATTCATGTCCCCAGCTAGAGGTTCGTTCGTACTGTTCTTTGTCCAGAGTCTTCTATCCCGAGTTGTTTTGTAATCAACCCGCCTCTCATAGACTATCTTCGGACTGGACGAGGAGGAGGAGGAGTGGAGAGAGTTCAGTAGTAAGTAGTAGGAGGAGATGGAAAACATGTTTACCGTATACTCTCCGCGGCCATAGTGTTCGTGCCCTTCTGCTGACCACCAACCCCTCCCACACCTCACTCCCTCCTCTCATCACATGTTACAGCACCAGAAAGATCCAGAAGGTTCCACACATATAAATTAACCATAATGCATAAATAACTATAAAAAAGAGTGGCAAACGATATATACGCGATTATAAGACATAGTAGAGTAGGAAAAAATGACTAGTGCATTACGTTAACTGGGAATGACGGCAACAACAGACAGACGATAATAATACCAAGAACAGAAAGGGTACAGGAAGGAGAATAAGAGATAAAAAAGGAAGTTATTGTTCACAAGAAGTACCGAATGAGGTTCACACCACCACCACAACAGCCATATTATAGAGTGCTTCAAGCTTTAGAGAATAACATCTTGGATATAGAATAGTAGGAGGGAATTAGAAAGATAGAAGGAGAGAAGTACAATAGAGGCATCTAATTATATATCGCATGAGTATAATTGAATCATGGCGTCAAGGCTTACTCAGTCATTTTCTCAACAAAACGCATCATAAAGCAAAAATGGGCGGGGCTTGGGAATGGAAACATGGAAAATCAGAAAAGGGGCGGAGTCTATTGTGGGACTAACCGTTTGCGCGAGTCCTCCATGGTTGTGTGGGATGGCGCACTCTTCGATCAATAGATTGATCTGACGATGGAAAACGAAAACGATTACGATGGACGACGATTGATCGGTACTGCAAAAATAACAATATTTAATTTAATTTTAATTTTAATTAATAATTTAAATGCGAAGGACACAATGCAATTAAAGGTGGGTATAATGAATGAGAGTATTCTACGCTAAACCATGTTTAATAAACACTTTTTGTAATAAACAGTTCTTCAAACACATATTAAAAGCATAGTGAACACTGCCAATTCAACAATCAATACAGAGAGCGAGCACCCGGCACAAACACGTTTCACCCAATGTATAATAATGAGCAAAAAGAAGGCAGACAAGAAAAAAACAGCTCTCAATAGTCTCACAGCCATCCATCACAGAGCGAGTGATGGTGTCTGATCATCACGGAAAGTGTTTACAATAGATAGACAACGAGACATATGTCATCGTATACTCTGCACTTTAATGATATATCCATAACAACTAGGCCGAGACTGGATATATAGATGAAACAGAGGATGAACTACTAACTAAGCAAGTGTAAGTTTAAGTCGAGTTATGTTTAAGTTCCACTATTTCAACTTATAAAACCCCAGACAGTAATTAAGAAATGAAGATTAACACTTCACCAACTAATCAATCAATGAATCAATCAATCAATATATAATTTCAAGCAATAGTTGCTAGTTGAGGATGGAACGAAAAACTAAACTCTATGAACACTCGATCATCCATTAACCAAATATTACGATAGCGCAGCTTTATCGATTCATAGACAATGTAATAATCAATAAATGAATGGATACAAATGGGAATAAATCAATACAAAAGAGGAAGTTGGAGGGAGCGATATGAATGACAGACTAGGGACGAGAAGTGAAACATGGTTTGTGTCTATTGACGACGACGATTTGAGAGACAAGAGGAGAAAGAGGAGATAGACTTTGGGAAGAGGAAGAAGAGTAGACAGAGAGACATAGGCACGGCAGCGGGAAAGCCGACCGTATAACTGGGAGAGGGTGGCTAATTTTTTGGGTTGACTTACTGTGTTTAGTGCTTATGATTGCGGAATGGTAAATAATACAAGTCGAAAATCTTATTAGTTCGTTCCGATGAACTTGGCAAAGTGCCAGAAGGTGTACTATTTGACTTACAAAAGCAATTCTACAGTAGAAAGTCAAGTGATTCAGGGATTCAAATTCTACAGTATAAAGTCAAGTGATTCAGGGATTTAAATTTTGCCTGATTTTCAAGTTTTTCCCTGATGTTGGTAATTTTTTCATTGATATCAAGCACGTGATTTACCCTGAATTTCCTGATTTTCACTTAGACTTCATATTTTTGTAGTTACTTATTCGCCATTTTTTTTTACATGTGGGTCGGTGCAGCCGCTGCCGTGCATAGGTGGGCGCGTGAAAACGAATTCTTTTTGCGCACAGCCTTGCCTCCCCTTGCGGGGCCTTGCGCATAGCTTTTCCTCACATAAATTGAAAATTTTGAGTCAAATCTGCTAAAAAATGGCCATGCGCATAGCCTTGCCTTACAATTCCCCGGTTTGCGCACAACCTTTCCCCCAGCGTGCCCATCTATGCAGAGAGAAGAGGAAGAGGAGAAAAGAGGAGAGAAGAGGAAGAGAAAAAAGGAAAGAGGAGAAAAGAGTGAATGGGAGAGAATATAGGGACGAACGATCGATAGAGAATGTAATATGAAAGGAGAAGAAGAGGACGAGAAGAGGAGTTCAAAGGGAGGAGAGGGGAGTAGTAGGAGAGGATGGAAGAGGTAGGAAGAGGAAAGAAGAAAGAAGAAAATGGAATATGAAAGAGGATAGAATATAAGTAGGAAATGATAGTATTATAGAAGAGAGAGCTGCATAATGAAGCAGTTCTGAGAGAAAGATGAGAACTTAATCCATACTATGAGAAAGTGAATGATAGAGTGCAGGGAGAGGGAGAGAGATGGATAGAAGAAGAGGGAGAGGGGGAGAAATGGTCAGATGAAGAGGGAGAGTGAAAATGAAGGAGGGAGAGAAGAAGAGGAAAAGGAAGAGGGAGAAGAAGACGAAGAAAGAGGGAGAAATAGGTAGAAGAAGAGGAAGAGGTAGAGTGAAGGAGGAAAAAGAAGACGAAGAGAGAGGGAAAGGAAGAGTGCAGAGGAATATAATGGAAGAGATGTACGGATTATCAAGCAGCGCAGGAGAAAGAGCAACGCACAAGGTACACAGAGAGTGGTCATTAGAGAGGGAGAGGAAGAAGAAGAGGAACGGAGAGCGAGATAGAGGGAGAAACAGAGGAAGAGGAAGAGATTGAGATCGCCAGACGCAAAAGGTGATCATTACAAATACAGGGCAGATGTAGAGCAAGAGATGAGCCAATATATTGACCGGAAAGATAATAATAATAATATCTTTATGTGCGTTTCAGGTAAGAATGATAATGAGATACATAGAGAAATGCATTAGATACAGGTAGAGTAGACCCTCAATTCATGAAACTCACAAGGCACGATCAGACTCTTTTGAGTTCCCCTAATGAATAAAATGTTAATAATAAGAGAGGAGGATTTGGGATAGGAAAATAAGAAACTTGAGGGTAAAGCATCTTTCCCAGTTGTACTACTAATGGAAGATCACGGAAACGAAATGGAGACGCTGTAAGGAAAGGAAATGCGTGTTTGACTTGTTGAGAAGAACAATAAAAGTATACGGGGAGAGAGGTAGAGAGGTAGAGTGCGATCGCATGATACATATAGTACAGATAGCGGAGCAGAGATCTGAGAGGTGACCACTAAATCGATTAGCTGGATAATAATTATAGGTTGATTAGCTAGGTTATCGGTTTTCAAAATGCGGTAAGGTTTTTAGATTTTTTGGGAAATTTTCGCTCAAAATGCGGTCAGGCTTGGTACTTTGTAACATACCCATGATAATAATACTATGTAGATAACGAAATGCTATACAGAACCAGAGGGGGAGGGAGTAGATATATTTGCGATGCGAGTGAATTACATCATCATCATCATCGGCGAGTTGTAAGCATTTGTGGCCGGCCACAAATGAGTTGTGGTGAAGCAGAGCGCGAGGCATAAACAAAAAGGACACGAGTGCAAGTGCGGCACCGAAAATACGGTAAAGCTGCTGATCGAACCGTAAAGCAGCAAGCTGTAAGTATGAGAGAAAAATACGATCCAAAACAAGTACAAAATATTTATATTTTTTTTTGAAAACATGGATAATACAAGACTATACATTGTAGTAAAACATAGGTCGAAAAGTACGTTACAAACTATGAAGTCTAATTGCATTTGGGATTTTTCGTGGAAAATTTGGCCGCATTTTGAAAATCTGTTATGTAGATGTTCGACTTATGTAGTAAACTAATAGAGACCGCTAATCTTATCAGTTTAAATAAATTATTATTAAACGGTTGAACATTCAACTACACTCTGGTATGTTTCGATAACTATAAGAACCACGAGGTATAAGTAGGTCGTTTGTTTGTCTTTATAGAATAGAGAACAAGAGGAGAGGAGATGGGAGGGGACGGGAGGTAGGAAGAAGCTGAAGCTTAGAAGTTTTGTTCAATACACAAAGTAGAAGAGGAGGAGATTTGAACCTGTGAGAGCTAGAGAGTGGAGAGAGCGACGACCGCAAGATAACAAAGATCTCTCCCTCTCCCTCTGCCACTCTCGTCATCCAGAGTCCCTCCCCTCTGCCTCTCTCCCCTTCTATAGAACAACCACATCGATTCTCTCTACGTCAAGGGCACCCATCTTCTTTCCTCTCACCCTCCCCCCCCTCTCATCGTCTAACCAATACCCACTCTCTTCAACTCCTCTCACTCTCACGCGCACTCTAACCATCTGCACTCTCTCCATTCACCAAACTCTATCGCCCCTGTTTATGAGAGCTCTGTCGCTAACGGATTCAGAAGGATAGAGGAAGATGCGGGAAAGGGAAGGACCATAATGTTGCCTAAAACGACAACACCGACCAAGGGATGAGCAAGGGATAGAGGGTGAGGAAGAGGGGAGGGGAGCAGTTGAGGGAAAACGAAAACGAAAAAAAAACGATGTCGGTTTAGATTAGGCCGATTCCATTGCCGTAGCTACGTTTACAGGGTTAAATATATAAGTGGGCAACTTTTGTCGCTGGAAATTGACAACTGAGTAGGTGGGACGCAAAAATTCCATTTTTGAGTGAGTTTTGGATACGTCGGGTCGGTCGGGTCCCAACCAATGAGGGTCTTGTCGCTGGCGACAATGCTGTCCACATATGGCTAAATATGAGAGATGTACGAATATGAGATTGATTATGAGATAGTGCCGAAAATATATAGATCGTATATGCGGCTAGAACAGGAAGGAGAATAGAATAGCAGTCGAAAATACGGTAGTTCGGACTCTGCAGAGGGCTTGTTGTGAGCACATAAGGGGAGAGAAATGAGGAAGAAGATGAAGAAGAGCAAATTAAAATGTGTACTCGGTACAATATTCGTTTTAGACACAAATAATATTTCATATCGTCGGCGGGAATGGACAGCCAATACAGAGATAGAGAGAACGAGTAGAGTGTAGAGTGCAATGGGGGAAGGATACGGTAGATGTGAGAGAGTGAAGGGAGAGTAAGAGACGTATCAATGAAGAGACAGAGCGTAGAGGTGGTGTGATAGGCAAGGAACGACTAAAGAAGATGAAGAGTGACTAAATAAGTACCCCCAAAATTATCTGATGGAATATTTGAATCGAAAATTAATTCAAACTGCGAAATCTTTCCAGAGGCAATCTGGTAGAACTCTTCAGACAAGGTACGGTAGATCTTCACCCTATGTGCTATACGGTAGATTTTGGCCCAATGTGTTATAAGGTAGAATTTCACCTAACAATAAGAGGCTATACGGTAGATTTTCTCCCAAGATGCTATACGGTAGATTTGCTTCGAAGCTGCTATACGGTAGCTTTTCACCCAATGTGCTATACGGTAGAATTTCACCTAAGAGGCTATACGGTAGATTTTCACTTTAGAGGCTATACGGTACATTTTCTCCCACACTGATATACGGTAGATTTTAATGAAATGAGCACCCGGAGAGCTCGCAGGTCACTAAGCTATCTAGTCACTAAGAAGAACAAGAAGAAGATAATAGGTAAGTATACTAAGTCAGAAGGAAGGTAGAAGGAACATTCAGAAGTGATAGTTGATACCTGTAGAGGGTCCCTCTGAGATGAAGTAGATGGAGAGGGAGGGTGGGAAAAGAAGGAGAAGGGGGCAGAAGGATAACGATAGAGAAGGAGGGGGAGAAGAGGTTTGGAGGGATCAGAGTATAAAGAAAAGAGAATGACGATATACATATAACAGAATAGAATAAGAGAGTAAGAAAATACACAAGAAGAGAGAAGAAGAAGAAGCGACATGTGACTGGAGCAGAGGGGAGGAATGTAGAGAACGAACAAAATAGAGAAGAGTATGAGAGTGGTCGGGGTGAGGTTTGGTCGACTAGTAGGGAGGGGAGAGGGGGGATGAGAGAGGGGAGGGGAGGGGAGAATGAGGGGAGGAGAAAGGAAAAAAGAAGTAGAGAGGTACTACTCTGTGCGGAGAGAGATGTTGTTGACAAAGGGTGTCGGCATAGGGTTGCAGAACCGATGAGGGGATGAATGAATGATTGGAGGGATTAAATAGTGCTGGACTAGGGTACACCAGAGAGGATGATGAAGGGAGCGCAAGTGACCCAAAGTGCGCACAACAGCTACTCTAGATCATTCCGTTATTTATGAGCACAGTGTGTAGGAGATTACGGTAGAAATAGAGATAAATGAAACACAGTATCACTGCAAAGCCAGATTACGGTAACCGCTTGATATACAAAGTGTGCTTTACTATGATACGCACTTATAAGTATTTGGGAATCCGTAGATAGGTCCAAACGTACGTAAGCTACGAAACTTGCATAGAATTTTGGAATTTTTTTTTGAAAACCAGACCGCACTTTGAATATCGTAGCTGTTCGTAGTATGCTCTGTTATTATAGAATACTTCTAGAGTATTCGGGAATCCGAAGATAGAAAACGCGGGCATAGCTGCTGAGTCAGGAGAAGGGGGGGGGGGGGGGGCTCAAGAGAGAGAAAGAACCCAAACATCAGGGGCAAACGCGATGGAAACACGAGAAACACAAAGATCTTTAGATTATAAAATAAATGAGAAGATCAAGAATCTTTATAAGAAAAGTTTCACTAATGATAACGAAAATGATTATATGATTTAAACAATATTGATTTTCTTTAAAATATTAACCATCTAAAGATCTTTAAATTAGATAAAATTGAACTAATGATTAAAAATCTAAAAATTTCAAGACAACAAAATGTGAATTAATACGATTATACACCATCGTAAAAAAACATAGTCGATTTTTAATGTGGTGTAGTGCTTTCTGTTTTTCAACAGATACGGTAACCTTGACGAGTGCGAGAGTAGCTGTTTGGTCTCTAAATAAGGTCGACAGACAAAAACATAACTGTCTAGGTACAGTACCCAGTACTCACACAGTAAATCGATAACATCAGGCCTATTGATTATCAAAATCAATCAATAAAAGATTACCAAAGTATCGATTGGATACCGTAATCCTAAAGGAATGACGCCTTGTTAGTTACAATGAGGGAATGGAATCATCGAGAGCGGCCAAGCTGCGAGAGTAAGGCAGAGATAGCATGGAGATTCGAGAGAAACAGAGAAACGCAAAGAGAGATAGACAACATTTGGGTCTTTCATACCAGTGATAAGACGAAGAGTGGGAATCGAAAGCCGAGATACAGTGATAACGCACTATTTCTGCTGATAACTTCACAACGTTTTGGTCAGAAAAATAAAAGAGCAGACGAGAACCATCGGACATAGGCCGACAAGCTGAGCTACAAATTTTCAAAATGAGGATAGGTTTTCAGGAACAAAACAAAATCTCAAAATGCGGACAGGCTTCGCAGTTTGTAAGATCGTTTTCACATTATATGGTTATGAAGACAGACCAATTTTAAAATCATAATATAAACAGCCAATTCATTCTTTGCCCAGCGCATAGTATGGGTTGATAGGGATAGCTTGTTATCGGGAGAAGTGCAGACTAATTATAGAAATGATCTTCACAGTTTTACACATAACGATCACACAATTCCTTTCAAATATATGTTTTAAAAAGGAAGTAATGACCTATTCAAAAGATATGAGAAGAAAAGAAAAGTAGAGAAAACTCTACTCGTTTTGCACACTCTCTAGTATCTTTCTTTCTTTTAGAACAGCCCATAAAAGTAAAATATGTAATAGATAATAGAACATACTATTCACTTCGACCGAACAGACGAGAAACACAAAATGATGTTATTATGAGTAAAATATGTTATCATGGTAATTAAAACAACCATTATAATATAATATAAGATCAAAATACATTTTGAAAACAATTTTTTAAACACTTTAATTAGAGATAGAGTGGCAAAAACAAATGACTAAAATATAAACATAACAAATTTCTAAAATCAATAATTGATGAAATGCAAACAACATCTAAAAAATCAATAACTGATGAAATGGAATGATAACCGGAATAGTGAGACGAAACAAAAAGGGGGACTCACTGTTGATTACGCTGTTAGTTCGATAAGGTCGACAAGAAAGGGGGTAGATGTGAGGGGTGGAGGAGGGAGAGAGGAGAGGGGAGGAGGAGGTGGGGAGAGTGCTGAGATAGGAAAGGAGAGGTAGATGAGCAGAGTAAAGATAGGAAGGAGAGAGAGGGAAGGGGAGAGGGAGAGAGGAGAGGGGGGGGGGCGAGTGAGGCCAAAGAAATGGGTACTGTGTGTCAATCACAGTAAGAACTCGTCTAATACTCTCAATGAGAGAAGAAGAAGAGAAAGGAAACTCAATCAATACACTATTTGTTTGATTTGAACAAACTCTACAGTTTGGTTCAATACTGGTAGGAAATATTAAGCTACTTTATCACGTCCACAGGTTTATGACGTTCTTGTAAGTTGGTTATACAACTAACACAGATGGATCAATAATAAAAGGAAGGAAGATGATGCGTGAAACTGGATGGACGGAATGGAGATAAGAATGAGAAAGGAGAGGAGAGAGGAATAAGTGAGAGTGCGCAAGAGGAGGGAGAGTTGTCTAGTGTATCGTTGAAAGACAGACAGAGCACTAGAAAAGGAAAGATCAAGGAGAAATCTATTAAGAGATGCACAATCGATTGAGTCTTTAATCAAGTACGCTTGTTTTCATCGTTGAACTTAGCTGTTTATGGATATAAAGAGGAGTAACATGTGGAAAAGAGACATAAGGTGTTAAATAATTGAATAAATAAGAAAATATTCACTAGAATTTAATTTTAAAAACGAAATATGAGAAAGGACTCGTCGGAAAACGCTATCATGAATTATTGTGTACTATTGGACGCCTTTTCATAATTTGTGCATAGAACATTATTACAGTAAGATGTGGAGAATCTATTATCGTGAAGTGATTTTTTTGCATTTTCTTTGACGTCGTTAAAACGAATGATATATAAATATATTGTAAAGAAGAAACTCTTCGTCAATGACTTGAAAAATTTATACGAACGATTTTTTTCCTATTTCAACGGTTAAAAATTAGATTTGTACAAATTGTAATTAAATTAAATTAAATTAAATTAAATTAAACATTTCAATGCATGCGCTAGCTAGATATCCACTCAAAGTGTAATGAATTTTGTAAGTAAAACAACTATTCTAAAAAAAAAAACATTAAAAAATACACATGAGAGAAAAATTGAGAGATCAAAAATTACTGTAATAAATATCTCACAAATTTTTTGTGTATAACATTTTTGGCTTTAGACTATTTCAAATGTTGACAAAATGTCTAATACATGAAATTGTACTAAATGTATTCAACTTGACATCTGCTTGAAATCTTTCTTAATCCACAACGTTACTAAAGATTTATATTTTTAGATAGGCTGGACGAATTTAATGATTACCGTATTTCCAAAACGAGAATTGAAAACTACCGTAATAACAAAACGATAATTTGATATCTACCGTACTTCCAAAACGAAGAAAAGTACGAAATGGACATGCACTTATTACTAAGATTATGAAATTATTACGAGTACTTTTTTTATTATCACAAATTCGATATTACATTAAATGAATTGTGTATAATGTGCAAAAATAGGTTTGCAAGCACATTACATTTAAAATTAAAAGAAGTAAAATTTATTATATTAATAAATAATTGCGCTTCATTGATAATCAGAAATAAAAATAACAAAACTAAGACTTACGAGATTTTCATTCTTGTCTTGTCTTGAAAAATCGTCAGTGTTCGCCATTGCACCTGTCTGTAATATTTAATATATTATGCATAAATAGAAATAATATTAAAAATGGGAATTCGAATAAAGACACATTAGGGAATACAAAATCTAATTGGAGCACGATAATATACAGTGGTTCAGAAATTGATACACGCGACATAAGGCTTAATGCACGAAAGAGGCGTTTTTTTTATTCACTTAATGGAGTGCTAAAAATTATGTTTATAGTAGCGGAGCAATTTGGGAGGCTACAATATGCCATGCTAATCAAAATTTTTGGTTCAGGCTGTGCATAGTTTTTTTTTTCAAAAAATCGACGTTTTGAAAATGAAACAAGCGGTAAATTGAAATAGCGCGAGAATTCATTTATTTTTTTTAAATTTGTGATACTTTACTTAATTAAAAAAAAAACAAATTAGACTCAACCAAAAAATTGGTTGCTTGTAACTTAAATTTTTATGCATTTGCCTAACGTAGGCATAAATTTTGTATTCTGTTGAGCTCAAAGTATAAAACCCTGGTTGTCAACAGGAGTACAGTAAAAGGTTACTGTAGATTACGGTAAGAAACCATTCATCGATGTCGACGGTAGCACTCTCCAAAATTTACGTGGACGCGTAATTTTTTTAAGCGAAACGCAACTCTAGTTCACACATAAGGCAAATGTAACGACGCAATAGTAACAGCGAAAATCTAATGTTTCAAAACCCAGGTTCCGAAAAGGGAGGTACTACCGCTCTCGTATGTAGTTTGTGAAAGGATACTGTGGAAATAGAAGGGAGGGCACGGAGGAAAAAATACAAATACCATACAAAATAAAACACGGCACGTTCCCAAATCATACGCTCGTAAATTTTTCGTGCTATTTCTACCACCATAATAGCTTCGCAATTTTAGTTCCGCTAGATTCACAAAAAATCGACTAAATAATAAGTACAAAAGCATGGCTAGAAATTGTGCTTAAATCTTTCCATTACTGTTTTAAAGCAGGGAGGAACGGTATATTTCAAAATGCGCTTTGCATGGCAGAGATAAGGAGCGATGAGGCCGCATGCGGGAAGAGAATATCATAGGTATGGGTGAAAACCTGACAAATCTAGGGGCGTATGTACGTGTGTTGGTGTGACTTCTGACAGAATACAGACAAAACGACGACGGAGAGGCAGCGATAGAGATACAAGCCATAAGAAGAAATAGAAGAAGTGAAAGAGAGATAGGCAGAGGGAGGATAGGAAAGGCAGAGGGAGGAAGAGAGTAAGGCCACACAACAACGCGCGAAACGCACGCAAACGTGCATTGAGGCACGTTTGGTCTAGCCAGAGAGCACGCAAATTAGAGAGAGCATCAGAGAAGCAAAGAAAAATCGATATTGATCAAGGTTCGATCGATTTTGGTACCGCTCTGGGGTGTAAATCGGGAGTAAATGGGCATTAGAAGAGGGGGAGTCGAGGGGCGGGAGCGGGAACAAGTGCATACGTGAGATATGCGATATAGGACAATGAAATGAGACGACTAATGATTCTCATTGCCTAGGGAAAAGTTCAGAGAGTGAAGATCACTCCAGCCCAGACAAACGAATGCTATTTACATAAGTGCATAATTTCTAAATTGAACTAACATGACTTGATTAAATGGGAAATAATCAAATTATTCTGCAACAAAGCCTAAATCACGCAGTATTATGGTTAGCAGAAAGTTTTGCTCGATTTGAGTGACAAGGTTCATTCGCCTCGTTCTGATAAACTTGATATTCGTAGTTACCAATGTATTAATTTACAGTGTGAATTTCACACTCCAAGATATTTTTAATCTCCACTCTGGCCATGCTCTATCGTCCACAACGAAAGCGAGAGAGTGTGGCCAGAGCAGAGAGATTCAAATTTGAGATTCATTAAACTACCCGGATAATGGCGATAAAGAATGCAAAAGTGTCAAAATCGAGCAAGATTGTCTGCAATGCTCATCAGGACTGGGACACAAAACGATTTTTTGACACAAAAATATTGTGTGCACAAAAAAAATTTTCTCTAAATTTGAACAAGTTTTAGCAACTAAAAATGATGTTTTCCGATATAGAACTTCAACATGAGCAAACAACATGTAATATCAATTCAAACAAAAACAGCGACTCATAAACCCATGATTTTGGTATTCGGCTGAACGAAAAAAAAAGAAACAGCTGGCTTCTAATTATTAATAAAATGAAATCCTAGATTAAAATTGTCCGATTGTTGCATAATTCACATTTTCAGGTAAAATTTTTAAATACGGAACGAGTAATATCATTGATTTTTTACCTAAAAATATTGTAAAATCAGAAAATTGATGATTTTTTTGTGTTTTTTTGTCATTATTACACAAAATTTTGTGCCCAAGACAAAACACAAAACACAAAAACCCAGCCCTGATGCTCATCATAATTCTTGTTTATTCACCGTTTCATTTCATTTATATTTTTGATCAGGCTCGGTTGCTAACAAACATACACGATGTCTCATCAACGAAATAACGCTTCGAAAAATGAGTCTGCTGTAAGTTTATATAATTTAAAAAAATGATCTTTAATCTTTACAGAATGTCAAACCAGCAACGGAAAGCGACTTCTCGGAATCATTCCCGGTCCGTGATAGATTCCAATTAATCGATAATCTGTTCAGCTAATATCTCAATAGTTGAAAAAATCAATAGTTGGTTAAGTTGAGTAGCCTTCGTACATCCGATTGCTCGCGGTCTCCTCTGTTCTCCAATTACTCTAGCCCTCCTCGTACAACCAGCCAGATTCGGCAGAATGTAAGTTGATCTTTGATCTTTGATACTTACAATATTTGTTCTTTAATCTTTGATCTTTTTTTGAAAGTGGAACAGCGACCATCACTGTCTGTCTCTTCTCTCGCTTATTTTACGTCACAATATTCAAGTGGAACTTGCACAACTACAGTAAGATAAAATAGCAAAGACCAAAGACCAAAGATCAAACACGTTTCAGGAGTCCACCAGCCTTAATCGTCAAGCATCTGCCCTTCCAAACATGCTTGTGGCCAAGGTATTCTGTACCTACCGTAATCCGCGCTACAGTATCCTGCTTCAGGGTGATGTCAAGAAGGTATACCAGTGCACAGATGGAGCATTTCTGACAGTGATAGAAAGACCGGATAAGGTAGATCAGTAGACAATCCACTCGAATTAATCAATATTCTCTGCAGTCAAAAGTGATAGAATTCAAGCTCAAAACGGGAGAGAAGGTATTGATCGCTCTATAATCAAAATAAACCAATCAATAATCATTGTAAGATTTATATTGATCGAGGCCCAGACGGAAGTCGTCTCCTGCTAGTCGATGAGAATCAGTGCATAACCGGCGCAATCGGCACAGATTGGACATCGGACAGATACCGTAATCCCAGATCCTGATTATAGGGTACTGTAGCTGTGTTTTACCGATTGGTCAAATCCGTAGTAGAACCACCGCTTCCATTCATTCACAATACAAATATTGAATAAAGATGTTGAAGCACAATACAGCATATCTATATCACATTCACACATTACGTCATGGCCACGGGCCTTTCAAAGATCAATCAAAGATCAAAGATCAATGACCTTTTCTGTAATTTATTTATCGATCCATCTTGTGTTAGATGTTGGAACGTAAGATTTTCTATCTAAAATTTATCAGATACACTTTGAGAACTTTTTAATAACATTGGCAACATTAACATAAAAGCAACGAACAATGGAAATATTCTATATGTAATCTCTCTGTACATTTGAGTGAAAAATACCGATGTTTGTTCAAAAGTCACGAAAAGTAAAGGAATTTTTTCCCCAGCTATTGAACAGATCATGTATCAGGTTTACAGTCGGATGGACTAGTGGATGAAAAGCACACAAGAGGACACGAACTGGTAAGAGGACCGGGTACGGCAGGAATGGGCAATGTTGAGATCGTCTGGGATACGGTAGAATTGCCATTATGTACCGTAGTCGTCGCTACTGGGGATAAGGTAGAATTGTCACTAGATACCGTAGTAATCGCTACTGGGGATACGGTAGATTTTCCACTAGGTACCGTAGTAGTCGATACTGGGGATATGGCAGAATTGTTACTAGGTACCGTAGTAGTCGATTCTGGGGATACGGTAGGGCAACTTCCAATCGTCGCAGAAATACGCGAGAACGATTCTAGCGTAATCTTAGCGAGTGATGGGACCGAAGGGAAAAGTGGTCTATTCTTTGCTTGAAATGCCTGCAAAATCTTTTTTTTCAAATGATAACCCAAGCTAATTTGAAATTCTCCGCTCTGGCCAAAATATAGTTATTATTATAAATCTCTTCACACTAGTGCCAAACCAATACATTATGTACTGCAATCAAAGCGTTAAGAGTGCGAATAATACTTACAGTATTTGAAGACTCGAACTGATCAATGATGGTGCGCGGAGTTATAGTATCCAGCGAAGTGACAGGCGGGGATACGGTAGTATTCGATGGAGGAGAAATGGTAGAGGGCGGAGTGAATGAGAACGCAGGCCTCTTCGAGCCAATCGATTTCTGTTACAAAAAAATGAATAAGCACGTTACAAAATAACTAACTAAATATAGGCTAATTATAAGGCCAAGTCAGGTTCATTTCTCATATTTGTACTCATACGTGGGCACCACTGCCGCTAGCGGCAATCCCCCCCCCCCCCCCGACAAATTGTACTTAATTTGGCAAAGCGTGGACTACTCGTACATTTACTTTACGTGACTAACGACAAAGATGTCAACCAAAACTTTGCAGAGTGTAAATTTCGAATGGAATTTTTGGCATAAATGACATATATATAAAATTTAAATTGTATTTTGCCAAAAGCCTCGCTCGGAATTTTTACTCTGCATAGTTTACACGTAAGTTTTCGTTATTACCGCATGTAAGGTAAATTTAAAGCATTCTGATCATTCCAACCTGTTCATCTGCATCCTCATCCACACGTCGTTTGAGCGCAAACTGAAATATCGATTTTAATTTAATTTAATATTTACGACCGAGGCGCAACGAGACATGTTTTTTTGCATCTTTCACGAGTATTATACTTCGTTACATTTCCCTTACGCACGCGTCGACGTAAATTTAGGAATGTGTTGGGTCCCAAGTGGAAAGCCCTGATTGGGATACGGCAAAAGTTACTGTAGCCAACCATAATTGATCGTTACGGTAACTTCCTACCGTGTCCCTTTTGACAATCAGGGTTTTCCACTTGGGACCAAACACACTCTCCAAAATTTACGTCGACGCGTGCGTAAGACAAATGTAACGACGCGTTGACGAAGCATGATCATGCATTAATTATAATGTAGATATTTTTAGAGAATGAAGAACACTCACACATCCAAACTGAACGCCTTCTCGAAAACTGAAGTTGACTGTGGAATGAGTGGGAAGCGCCTTCTCCGATTCCGACCTCTCTAAGCTCTGTTTAGCCAACGCAGATATGTCGTGTATTGTAGTGTCAATCGATTTAACTGTACACGCTTCATTGCTTACGATAGGTCCTGGAATAAATCAATATTGATCGTTTATGTGGTGGTCAAAAGGCACGGAAAGAAAATACAATATTTGTTTTAAATGACGTGAGAGAATGTGAAAAAGAGGAGAGTTTTCTTTGCTTTCATTTTCTTTTCGTGACCTTTGAACAGAGCATAGATAAGCCGAACTAGGACTTACTCTTCGTGTCTCCGATATTCGGGACAGGTGGAGGGGCTGTAGATGGAGACTTCGTTAGATCGATCACATCGACATTCTTAGAATTCGGAATATTGACCTGGAAAAATGGATAATTAGAGAAGTATCATCAATTTCGATGAAATTGTACAATAAGACCAGAACGAGAAAAAAATCAGATCCTATTGAACAATTATTATTGAACAATCCTATTGAACAGTATAAAGTTGTAATGCGTCGTTCGATAATATAAGAATCGTGAAAAATGCAAAAGTTTTAACTCTGAGTATTACCATATAATATGCAATATATAGTAGATCATAGTATCTTACCGATTGATCAGCACATGATGGCCCAGCGACCAACGTATTGTTCGAGACAACAGAGGTCGATACCGTATCCGATACAGGAGCTACCGTAAACAATGACTTGGAGCGTAGTGCAGCACCTCAAACACACATACAATTATCGATTGTTTAGATAAAACTACCGTACTTTGATCCTTCCGCGATGCGTCCATATTGAATATATTTCCTTTTATACCGACCATGGTTAGAGGCTGGAAAAAAGTTTATTGAATATTTTAATCGCTTTAATAATAATAACCAAAACGTTCACTTGCGCGTTAATAGATCAAAACATGATGATTGACCCAGTTTTCTGATTCAATAACCAAAATAACAACAATAAGAAAAATAAAATATAGTAACCTTCTCTCTCATGCCAGTTCCCCATACTTCGCTGGGTACTGTAGTTAAGGATTGAGACTGCTTAGCCACGGTATCCTTGGATGATACGGTAGTTAAAGTAGGCTTCGTGGAAGTAGCAGGTACGGTAGGTGCTGAAGATCTACTATGGGAGACGTGTGCAATAGCTTCTAGCTGCGATGGTGTAGCCTTAGGTACGGTAGATACCGTATCCGACGGAGTAGTCACCCCAACTGATAGTGTTACAGTATCCTTAGTTGGAACAGAAGTTACACACACAGAGAAAAAGCTGTAACTGGGAGCACACATTCGGCAGTCCCAGCTCGTCCACCATTCCCCCGTGTGTTCACAGAAACAGACAAAATGAGTGTTCTTAAAAGAACACGCGGGGGTGTTGTATGAAGCACTCAAATGGCTGTAAATAGTCCCCCCCCTCCCCCCCCCCCCCCGGGCAGGCTGGATCCTCCCCATACTTTTGTTCCTTTCAGTTTTTTAACATTTATTTTGTTGTATATTATGTCAGTTTAACCGTAATCATCAAAGTATAAGATAAGGATTTATCATGAAAAATTATCAGCACAACAATTCAACGGTAATTTACATCCACAAACTGGTTTTAGTTACAATAAAGAGCGAAAAATCTGGCAAAAATCAATAACTATCATTGCCATGTTGTTGAGAACGACCATATTGAGTGGTCTCGTAGTGATGTCCATAGCCCGAGTGCTCGCAACCATTGAATGAAGAAGACGCTGTAATCATACGGTACAAATCAATCGATAAATCAAACTTTAACTAATACATTTTGATGGGGCAATTGGTTCGGTAACGGATCATAAATCGTATGGGAGATGGTCAATGGCAACAAAACTTGCACCATTGTAATCAGTATTACAGTACGGTTTTTGGATAGCGTAATCGTCAGGAATCGTGAACCGATTTTTTTAGTCGACCCAAAGCCATTCATGGATGAGAATTGGTCGAGGTCGAAAAATTCACGAATAGTTTTATTTGTCTGGATACCATAACCTAGCTACCGTGCCCAATAGTATGGCGAAGTTCACGTCCGGTGTGTGCATTTTTGGTATTGTAAAATATATTCGAGCTGGGCGTGAATATACAAAAAACCTAAATTTAAAACGAATTCCGAAAATAAAGTCAGTTCATGATACACCACTGCATTCAGTATCACAATTACTGTTACTGTAAGCGGAGTACGGTATTCAGGTCGGTCCACCCTCCCCCTCGGCCTTTAAAATGCACGCACCACCATTTACAGTGAACTTCGCCACAATACTATAGGATACGGTAACTAGATTACAGTAGTTCGGGTTACGGTATCCAGACAAATAAAACTAGTCGTGAATTTTTCAACCTCGGCCAATTCTCAACCATGAATGGTTTTGGGTTGACTGAAAAAATCAGTTCTCGATTCCTGACGGTTACGTTAGCCCATTACCGTTCACACATATTGATACGAATGGTGCAGCTTTTGTTTCCATAGGCCAACTCCCAACGATCCGTTGCCGGATCGATCGCCCCCAACCCCTCGTTTCCTTGGTCTTCAATAAATGAATACATCGATACTTACCCTCACGCCGCCCTCCATCTGATTGTGAGGTATCTCTGTAGACGAATGCGCCAGGCGAGTGAGCACTGGAACAAACTTAAATCAATAAATCAACGATTAAATGTCACAAGTCAATCGATAAGCCGGAAAGTACTGTACATTTCAAAATTTCTCTTATTTTCATCAATATGCCTCTCGGCTCCCCCTTAATCTATGGCTCTACTCTCTAAATTGAGACAGGAAGGAGACGAGGACCGTACCCGTGTCTAGTGAATAGAACTCCGGCATAAATTATAGATTGAAGTATCAACTCATTTTTCACATAAACCAATCAATAAAGAGTACCTTACCCTTTCTTAGAGTTAGAAAAAATCAATAACATCAAAAACAAATCAATAAACTACCTCATCTCATTACTCGTTATGTGCTGCTTACCGTACAGTCGCCTACAGTAATCTGCAAAGAAAATCAATAAATAATCAACCCATTATATCACGCATGTCAGCTAAGGATTGACTGGTTCCACTACACACTTTTGAGCTGACCCCCTATTTTCTTTACGGTTTTCGATGGTCCTTGGGTAGGACATCCCTGAACCAGAGTATCAAGGTTGGTAGATCAATCGTCTCTCCAGGAGCTCACGTCAAAGTTCGTCGTTGAGGCCCCTTCCGATGCGATTTTCTCGGCTCACAGGAGAGCTAGGAAAAAGTGATCAACAGATGAAATGTGTAATTTCTCGAGTACTTTCAGATAAAAATGTGAAAATCCAACTTTTTGATTTTGTGTTCCATAAGGAATTGGTTTTGTTCTACAGTTCCGGGACCTATTTTGTTTTGGGCTCAATCGATAGTGCTCATCAATAGCTTTCATTTAAGCCCTTGGGAGCCGATTTAAGTTGGCATTTGGCTGAATGACGGCCAAAAAACTGCATTTGAATGCTGGTAGATCACTAATAAAAGCCACGCGTTGCTTTGATCTACTCGCCATTGTCGGATAATTGACCGGATTGTCCTGTAATATACTGGAGAATGTGCTGACGATCAATCTGACGTCGAGTCGCTCACCCAAGTACGTTTTGTTCTCGCTGCAGCCAAATCAGCGAAATTAGTCCATTCCGATGATTCCTGATACGGATTGAAAGATGAATGCTGTAGATCTGAGAAAAAGTTCCATTTAGAAGTCTCTGGATCTCTGGCCAAGTGATCTATGTTTCTCGAAGAATTCCCGAGAGAGTTCTCGCATGATTGAATCGACGTAGCCATCTTGGATGCCCATCCACTGGGCGGAACTGGAACTTTCTCTCATATCTACAGTATTCATCGGTCAATCCGTATCAGGAACCATCGGAATGGACTAATTTCGCTGATTTGGCTGCAGCGAGAACAAAACGTACTTGGGTGAGCGACTCGACGTCAGATTGATCGTCAGCACATTCTCCAGTATATTACAGGACAATCCGGTCAATTATCCGACAATGGCGAGTAGATCAAAGCAACGCGTGGCTTTTATTAGTGATCTACCAGCATTCAAATGCAGTTTTTTAGCCGTCATTCAGCCAAATGCCAACTTAAATCGGCTCCCAAGGGCTTAAATGAAAGCTGTTGATGAGCTCTATCGATTGAGCCCCAAACAAAATAGGTCCCGGAACTGTAGAACAAAACCAATTCCTTATGGAACACAAAATCAAAAAGTTGGATTTTCACATTTTTATCTGAAAGTACTCGAGAAATTACACATTTCATCTGTTGATCACTTTTTCCTAGCTCTCCTGTGAGCCGAGAAAATCGCATCGGAAGGGGCCTCAACGACGAACTTTGACGTGAGCTCCTGGAGAGACGATTGATCTACCAACCTTGCTACTCTGGTTCGGGGATGTCCTACCCAAGGACCATCGAAAACCGTGGAGAAAAGAGGGGGTCAGCTCAAAAGTGTGTAGTAAAGCAGACGATTTTGGTCAATCCTTAGGTGACATGCGTGATATGAATACAGTATGACTATAGGCCATTACTACTCGCAAACCTACATTACTGCAACAATGCCAACGGCAAATTCACTACTGTAATCTGTCCAATCACAAACTGACTACCGTAATCTTCCCAATCGCAAAGTGACCACCGTACCTTGCACTCGCTTCTTCTCCATCTTCTGTCGTTCATCCTTCTTGAGAGTGAACAATGGTCGGTGTGGCTTGCCAAACGATTCGCCCTCCAGTTGTCGTTGCAGCCGCTCGTACTCGCATCCGGAACAGGGTACTGTAAAGAGGTACTGTAATAAGGGATATTGAAAAAGAGTAAGCCAATAGTTGAGCACGGTACTGCAATCTAATGTGGGGTTCAAAAGTAACGAAATGAAAAAGAGTGTGCAAAATGAGGAGTTTTCTCTGCTTGCCTTCTCTTTTTGCCACTTTGAACAGAGCATAGTCGATGATGAGCTGGTATGAAGGGATAAAAATAGGAATATTTTGGATTTGTATTAATATAAATGGCAACAACTAAATCACTGAAATTCCATGAACTTCGAGCTCTCGCTTTATACCCTTGCTACACTACCAATTCTCTCCAATATTACAGCTACAGCACCGTAACCGTAATTCCACCGTAATCCCATCCCAGTCTACCGTACTCAATTCTCCTCTCCACTCCCTATACCTCGCCTACCTATACCCTATACCTATACCTATATTTCGTACCTCGCGGGGTGCAACAAGAGAGCATCCAGTTGCTTCGTAACTCCACCAATTGCTTGTTCCCAATTGGTTACATTCTCTCGTCTGATACCGTACTCACGAATCAATTCCTTCTCCAGCGTATCACCAGCCTGCAAATTAAAGTCAGTTACGATAACAAAAAAAGTACAACCGAAATTTTCAAATCGGGAGAAAAAACACTCCAATACTACACGGCCACAGCATCCAATACATATACTACCGTAAACCCAGCGCATCTAAACTACCGTATCACATGTCCTACCCTATATAATGGGCTACTAGGCATAGGTCGAAAAGTGTGTTACAAGGTACCAAGCCTGACCGGATTTTGAGTCAAAATTTGCCAAAAATCGAAAAACCTGACCGGATTTTGTAAATCGATAACTTACATTCGACCTATCTACATTACGCTACCTCTCTCTGTTTGCACACTCATCGAGTAGCTGATATCTATCGAACGTTCCTTTGCACTCTCGACCAATCAGCGCTCGAAGCGACCTCCCGACGTCCGATCTGAAATAGGAATAGAATAGAATTTTATTGTTATTGTTGTTATTATTTACTTTGTTATTTACATGTAAACATTATTTTATTGTGCGGAGCAAAATTAGATTTGATTTCGGATAGTTTACGATAGGGCATTGCATACTCATAAAAAGTTCAAATGCTATGAAATTGAAACACAAAACAGGATTAATCAATAATTATGGTATTGACCATAGTAGGATAGCCTGATGTACTACGTTATTTGGACTCGCAGCGTCTAGAGGCCAAATCTTGCCGAGTAAATGGGGCTTATACGGTCTACGCCAGTGAGTTGTCAAGAATCGGTGTGTGCTGAATAAAATGTAAGGAAGGAAACAAATAAACACCCACACACTCCGCATCTGTGTCCACGAACAGAACAGATTAGGCGCAGTTGCAGTACTCCACCATCTAGTGCAGATCGGCAGCGTCCAAACCTGAACATATTCATTAATTGATTTATTTATTCACATGACGTCATTTTGATCAACTATGGAATAGGAATAGCAAGTTAGTGATTGACAGCGCAGCAATGCTAATAAAATCAGTGCTTGACTAACGATAAAGTATTTGTACGCAACGAAACACGGATTCAAAGTCAATTGAGGATCGATAAATTACGACTATTCTTAGATGGCTCATACGTTAATTAAACAAATTATAAAATCAATCGATAATTCGTAAACTAAAGTACCTGAACTGTGTGCAGTGTGGCGTCTTGGCGAACGGTGACTTGGGCGGGCGCCAAGGGATCCTGTAAATAACAAAGTTAGGTGTGAAACTATTATTGCTGGAAATTAAAATCAAGTAGGAGGGACGCACAAATCTAGTGGGTCAGGTGTCAAAATCGGTATCAAACTCATTTTGGCCGTATGTATGAACAGCGGAAAACCTTTTTCCGGGAAAATGTGACGTTTAGCGTAGGCGGAGGATTTTTGAAAAACGCCTCCGAAAACAAACGCTAATGACGTTTCCCGGAAAAAGGTTTTCCGTTGTTCATGCATACGGCCACAGAAAAAAAAACATTTTACTGGCCGTATGCACAGTCAACCAGAAACTATTTTACGTTAAAATTGAGCTTAAAAACATGAATTCCATGGAAAACGCGACAAAGCATACGGCCACTGCAATCAATAAAACGTAAACGATCAAGTGTTACTTAGTGTTGACATCACACAATAAGGTAAAACACAAATATATCAGGAAATATAACGAAAATAGATTTCGAATTAACTATGCACAAAACACGTCAGCAGACATCTAACGCGCCAACGAAAACCTGCTTGCGCATTCTGCGAACAACAGCTTTTTGAGTGCTCTACAGTACACTCATAAAAGTGTTCAGAAGTAAACACGATGAATGTTATTTTTAACACCCACCGTGTCGCAAATCAATTTACAGCTTTTCAATTTACAGCTTTTTCTCTGTGTGTCTGGAAAATGAAGAAAATAGCTCTTTGAGATTTATTTTTCTTAAAAGAAGAGTTGACAATCTGGTAGCTTGATTGAAGATCATTCGCAATAATTTTGTGAACTGTATACAATGAATGTGGAGGGGATAAATCAGAAAATGAAGATGCAGTAGGTGAAAAGATGTGTGAAAGTGGTCAATCTATTGCATGCGTATAGTTTATGTAAGTGCACACAATGTAATCACAATTCATTCAAAAGGGTCCAGACAACGTTTAAAAAAATTTCTATCTACTCAAAAGTAACGAAAAGGAAAGAAAACCAAAAAAATCATCGTTTTGCACACCCTTTCGCCTCATTTTCGTTTCATTTATTTTCATCTCATGACTTGTGGACACCACATAAATATTTGTAATTAAAATATCCTTTTTTTGATTTCGTGGAATCTCAGTTGATGATTCAAGAATCTATCGTATATCGAAGATCAAAACAATGGCAAATTAATTTTAGTGTTTATCCCGGATTCTGGTTGACAATGTTGAAATATAAACTTCGGATTTCGACAGATGTTAGCCCATGAATTCAGATGGAAGTTGACCTAGGTGGGATATTACAGTCGCATGTAGAGATAGGGAGGCAGATAGTTGTGAGTACCTGGGTATGGGATACCTAATCGATATGAGTGTCAAACATAAATCATTAATCATAGCAGTGTAGCAGTGCACCCCTATATAAAAGATCGCAATTAGACCGATTTACCGCGGTAGGTTTTTTGAAATTTCTTTTGTCAAGACGTTGGGTGATTTATGCCAGATTCCGGCTACTGGGGTTTTCGACCACGCCGGATCGAATGGCACTGGTCCCGAGCCGATCCGGAGCCGTCTTTTAGGTGAAACGCCGGCTCTCGGGTTTTTTGCACATTTTGGCGCGCAACTTGGTGTCAAGTGTGTCAAAAATTGCAAGTTGGGGTGTCAACATGATCACAAGACTTGGGGCAATCTAAATCGTATTTTTGCTGATTTTTCCCAATCACGGGTTTTCCGGAAATTCCGGTCAAAATTGGCGGAGGGCAAAAAAACGCAAAAATCAAAATCGGCAAATATGAATGCTCGAAATCGGCTCTATAACTTTTTGAGATTAAGACTTATATTAAACAACTTTTTACGGCGCATCTTTTGGTGCTAACGCCACGAGCCTTGTCCCCCGGGATTATGACGAAATAGGCATCGGAAGAAATCCGGAAAGTAGGTTTTTCGCGATTTTCACCTATTCAACTTAATTTTCGCGTCCCGGCTCCTGAAAGTGAATTGTAGAACTCGACGTGCCGCATCTTTTTGCTTTTGGACCTAACTCATTCCGAGCAATATTCATGGAGCTGCGCGGTCGCGAAAAATGGTCGATTTTTAACTTTTTCAAAAAACTCAAATTTCGCACCTTTTTTATTCAACCAAACTATGCTCATGTTGTAGCCCTTGAAAAACTGGTTTAGAAAAACTATGACTCTTCACCTCCGCACGACATCTTTGTACCGCGAAAAATCGCCGAAAAGGTGCGAAAACACGATTTTGCCAGTTTTCTTAGCTAAATTTATTTTCATTTTTACTTTAGGCGTTTTATATGGCAAAGCAAGTTGTAGTCCTACTCTTTGCGCGTCGATTGGTGTATAACATGACTATATTTAGAAATAAAATGAACCCATGGCGTCGAGGTAAAGAGGTACTACTCTAAAATCACCGAGCGGGTTCGAACCCCGGTTCGATCCAAAACTTTTGCTGATTTTTCCTGACTGAAAGAAAGTGTTCTAGGGTAGTTTTTTGTGTTAAGAACGATGAAACAACTTGTTTTGAGTCATTCTGAGCAGGAAAACGTGTCATACATGACTCTTAACTCTTACCTCGCTTCAATTGATATCTGTAGCGACATTCATTCAGGTCAACGAAATTTTTCGATAATATTGAGACAAACATTGATCCTAAAACATCCGCAAAATGTCGGAAAGCTTATGAACGAGTCCACAAATGTGTTTCGTGTCAAACAATATAGAAAATGGGGGGTTGGGGGGGTGTCCCCCCCAAACAATCAAAAGCTCACGACAACTGCTTCCAAGTAATTTTGCTGTTCAAAATTCAAAGCAAATAGTTTTATGTTGTCGTTTTTTTAATATATTTTTTCTACAATTCGTCTAATAAGTCAGAAAACAAGAGAAAAGTGTCCATACTTGGCGACTCGAGCAGTCTATGCGGAAGGGTGCGCAGCACCCTTCCGCGCTAGCGCAATGCTCCTCCCGTGCTTCAAGTATAATAATGAAACACTCAGAAGTAAAACAATTTTCGGCTCTGCCCCTAGCACTGCTAGTTAACCCCTATATAAAAGATCGCAATTCGACCGATTTACCGCGGTAGGTTTTTTGAAATTTCTTTTGTCAAGACGTTGGGTGATTTATGCCAGATTCCGGCTACTGGGGTTTTCGACCACGCCGGATCGAATGGCACTGGTCCCGAGCCGATCCGGAGCCGTCTTTTAGGCGAAACGCCGGGTCTCGGGTCACTGCAGTAGTCTTGACCGGAGCTCTATCCAAGGTCTCCTTGAGTGGTACAGTAGTCACAGTATCCTTGAGTGGCACGATAGCCATACAATCCTTGAGTGGAACGGGAGCTACAGTATGCTTGGGTGGTCCGACAGCCACAGTATTCTTAGTCTGAGTGGTAGGTACAGTAGCTCCACTCCGGTTTCCTTGATGGAGTCGGCACTTCTGAAGCGGATGTCGCCTTGCTTTCTGTGTCGTTTGAACTCGGCTTAGAGGAGGCACCTTAGGTGTAGCCGCTTTCTTGAATGGATTGTGCTGCAATTTACAATGTTTATACTGAGTTACATACAATGAAATCGCTTATGCGCGACGGAAATATATCTCCTTTCTCCCATACCGCCCATAAATATAAGTATATTTGATGGAATAAATAAATGATATTAAAAAATACGATCAAATATTGATTAAATACATCATACCTTGTATCTGGGCAATGGATCAGTTGCAGGGAACAGTTTCAATACATCTGAAATGACGAACATATCGTAGAGAACTTTCGATCCATACCATCTCTCATGCGTTCAAACAGTTAATAACAGTCGTAAACCTCCCTCGTAAAACAAATATCTGGCCTTTATCATAAAACTTTGCGTCAGACACGTTTATTTTTGAGTTTTGGCGGCTGAGGCGGAACCACCGAACATTTGACACCCCGTTTTATCCATTTCGTTACAAAAAAAGAGAGAGTTGAGAGGGTGTGTCAAACAAGGAGTTTGTTTTCTCTAATTTTCATTTAGTTTTGTAATTGTTGAATAAAACATTACCGAGAAGGGACTTATCCCGACAAATTCTAATGCATTCGGGGTCCTTGTGAATCGCTGTCGATAAATAGAATCTGAATAAATAGACTTTTACAAATTTTATTTTAAAATTAATTATTTAAAATTATTGATTATTGAATTATTGATTAAACCAATAATAGTACATCTAGTAACATTACTAATTTAATTACCGTTGTGCAGATGTACATTTCTCGGATAGCTTTCGTAATAGATCAGGAAAGACATCGAACTGAACCAAAGTTGATGTCAACGGCCTTCCATTAGAACTGAAATTACAGTAATTACATAGAGATCAAAGGCCAAATGCCACTCTAACAGAGATCAAAGATCAGTTTTCGCAATAACAAAGTTCAAAGAACTTTTCGTGATATAACAGTGTCTGTTCTTTGAACTCTGTTATGTCACGAAATGTTCTTTGATCGAAATATGATCTTTGATCTTTGCTATTGCGAATCCATCATACCCTTCCGAGCACAGTAGATCGATATAGATATCTCTCATATCATCATCGGAATCTCGTAGAGTCGATAGGATGAGGTCATTGATAAGACCCTTGAGGAGATTGGAACGATCGAATAGGATCTGAACGAAAGAGATCAGATCAATCTACCAATAGTCAGTCAATCAATCAATCAGTTAATCAATCACTCACTCACTCAATCAATCAATCGATCAACCAACCAATCAACCAACCAATAATAGATAGATAACAAACAACAACTTTTGTTGATGATAGCCAATTCAATAGTTTAATCGATTAATCAATAAAGTGAGCTGTACCAAATCGATAACTGTATCAGATAAACAAACCTTAAGAATGAATCTCCGAACTAATGTTAGGCTACAATGAATGAGGACATTCTTCACGAGATCTTGACCGATTTCACTATCGATTAGCCCAACCACGGCTTTTTCCACCTTAAATGAAATCAATATCAATCAATATCTGAATTAATGTGAATAAGCATCAGCTCTATTGATTGATGATTCTATGTAATATCTGCATTCTTCCTCCTTCCACTCTGACCCCAGATGCCATACGGTTTCAGCGGGTCTCACCAGGATAGATATTGATTGAACTGTACAAAACGCACCAGAATATTTTTATAGGCCAATTCAGTTTGTAAGGCATAATCTCTTATTCGCACATAGTTGAGACATGTACTGTATTGCTAAAACATCCCCCAACCTTCTCACAACCATCTCCACTTGTTCGTAACATCAGATGGGCAATAGTAGTCCATCCTTCGAGAGAAGTCGATAGTTGAATGATCTGACGACCATAACACAATTTGAATGGTTACTGACAATGACAATGACAATTGAGAGAATCAACATGACAATCCGATTAGCACTGTAGCAAATGTAGTTCTCAAAAGCGACCAAATGGAACAAAAAAGTGGCAAGAGTGCGTAAAACAAGGCGAGTTTTCTCAGCATTTCTTTTGTTTTCCCAGCTTTTGGATGGAGCAAAACAGGCTTACAATATAAAAATAGCCTTTGCGAAATACACTTACAATATCAGAAACGAGAAGACGATCGATAGCTTCATCATCAGCGTACCAAATTGCCTAGAGATTAGTAAATAAACAAGAGTTGGATCAAGAGAAAACCGTTGATCATCTACATGATCTATTATTGTGCTGTATTGTATTGTAGTAACGAAAAAAAAAAAGAAAAAAAGCGATAGAGCATGTACAACGAGGACAGTTTTCAATACTTTTCTCGTTTTTTTTTCCTCTCAATTTTGCACAGAACATATTGTAGATGAACTCAGATCATTAAACACCCTTGTTAATCTACTTGAATCAGTAGATCAACAATGGAGTGAGCCTCAATCACAGATGTCACTTACCGAGTCAAGAAGAGGAAGGGATGAGCGATTACTATTCCAATATTTGATCTGAAGAAGAACAACATTTTACAATGATACATACACCATGTGCACATTATTAACTAACTTGTATATTTTTCAAATTTTACGTTTAAAATGCAAACAAACTGATACATCTATTCATATTATTAATTTGGTATCATTCACGTTTAGTCAATTGTTTCAATTCTAGACATAAATATCAATCTAAATATTTCTTTTTAACTTAACAAAACTACTGACCGGTACTATGTTAATGATAGAAGTAGATGGCAAATCCTTCCAATCTTCACTCTTATCACAGGTCTTGTTGAGAAGTCTGAGAAGAATATCGATTGATCGTTCACATTCAATTATCGATCGAAGAGTGATCAAAGAGGAGGTTAGAGTTTGGATGAGAACACTGTGTACGCGCTCATCAGTGATATCAATAAGAATCTGGAATGAACCATTTTTATAATGATCAATGACAAATCTTCACGAGAGCCGCTATAATAGTGTGTCATTTCCTCATCAGCTATAATCCCTCGAACATTAAATGGGATAATTATATCTCACAATGGATATCGGGAAGTTTTTCAGTAGTTTCGTTCCCTGAGAAAGTAGACCAATCTTACATGCAAGAGTTGATAAGACTGCGGCACTTTGGCTAGTGTAGTTGCATTGGAAATGATATCAGCGATTAACTGATTAGATATAGATCGATCATCCTTTGGCATTCACCTCAATGTCTGACACAACGACCTGAACGAGAACAGCCATAAGGTATGATGAGAGTCTCCATATGAAGAACGTTCTTCTAGAACCTCGACCGTATAGGACGGGTAACCATACCGCGGTAATTGATAAAGAATTTGAGAAAAGTAAAGAGGAAACCTACATTACTCCTAACGTATTTAGCGATGAATCGAGAATGCGCATCTTTGCTTTATCGTTGTGGCTGAAGACCGAACATCGAGCAACGAGAAATACTAAAAGAACAGTAGGATTTCATTCAGAATTTAGGGCGAATACATGATTTTCTACAGTTCGTACTTGACCACACACAGAGAAAAAGCTGTAAATTGAAAAGCTGTAACTTGATTTACGACACAGGGGGTGTTAAAAAGAACACTCATCGTGTTCATTTCTGAACACTTTTCTGAGTATACTGTAGAGCACTCAAAAAGCTGTTGTTCGCGGAATGCGCAAGCAAGCATGCGTTGGCGCGTTCAGTTAGCCTGAGTGACGCGCTTTGTGCACATTTATTTCGAATTCTATTTTCTTTATGTTTTATATATTCTTTGTTGTTGAAATCCTTGCATTATCACGGATACAAGTGTAGTCATACATGATTCGACATTCCATCCGTGATTGGTGATCTTGCATGGATCTTCCGTGATCATGCACAGTATTCTGGTCCAAGCCATTTTTCTTCCAAAGCAAGACAAAGGAGAGACCATTGTATTCGAGAGAGTTTGTATGTTGAGCGGTCGTTCTTGCTTTGAAAGTCATGAGAACGCTGTGCATGCACGAATTTTCCGTGATCTTACATGAAAAATTAGTCCATGATCACGGATAATCTATGCATGATTCGAATATATTCCATGCTTGATCATACTATTAATTACTCAAATTATCCGTGATCTTGCATGGAGTCAGGCGCATGAGTTTCTGATATATTCGTGCTGTTCTTTTTTTACGCGATGTTAACATTAAGTACAACTTGATTGTTTACGTTTTATTCATTGCAGTTTCCCTAATGGAAACGTCTTCAGGCAGCGTGGACTGCACGTCTGCAAGATGATTCTTATTCTTCATTATCAGTATGTTTATATTCTTATTTTAATGATTTAATCAGAATTTGTATGCAATTTGTGCACAACTTTCTTTGTATTCATACTCTTTTCCAACTCACATTAACCAAACAGTGCTTCTGGGAATGGTTTTCCCCAGACCCTTCAATTTTATTTAGAGCTTAAACGTGTGTGGGTAACTTAAAATAGTTCAAATATCACGAAAACCGACGATTTGTTATATATTATACGCACAATACCATGTAATTCGTAGGCCTATGGTGTCACTCATCCAGATTGGGGACCTGAAAAAACTATGGAGGACTACGGGTTCTATTCTTTTTTTCCTATTTTGTTAATCAATTAGTAATGATTTCAGACCCGGTCCGAACAAGTTGGTACTGTGCGAGACTCTCGACAAGAACTACAAACCCACTGGTATGTTTACATATATCAATTAAACGCTGTTGTGTATTTGGCCTGGTGTATCAAAGTTTCATAGCTAATATAATATCTTTTCGGAGTAGAGTCGGGTGATTTATGGCGTTTCGATGCAGTTAACGCATCATAATCAGATGTCGGAGTTGTGAAACTTGTGTGATTAAACAACATAATAATAATAATAATAGGAATATTATGATATCATAAATAATAGATTTTGATTTAAATGATTACAGCCACCAACAATCGTGCAAAGTGCATGGAAAGTATGAATAAGGTGAGGAGCTAGGGAATCATTATTCGGTTTCATTATTCTGCAAATTATTCGGTTTTTGATATCGATTTTCATTCTACGGTATTTTTGAAACTGAAAAGTGCTACCCCATTTTTGGAGCGAGACATTTGGAAACTTTCAATTTAAAAAGGGTTAAACATCCTTTATTAGTAGCATACTGTAATTGATAATTGTGAATGAATCAATAATCTATCATTATTAGGCGGCAGATGAACATCCGTGGTTCGGGATGGAACAGGAGTACACACTACTCGACATGGACAAACATCCACTCGGATCGCCACGACGAGGATATCCCGCGCCCCAAGGTATACTGTAGGGTATACTGTAGTGTCACGGTAGTTTTCTGTAGTATTAAGGGGACTGATATACTGTAGGGTTACGGTCATGGTACCAAGGTATACTGCAGGGTTACGGTCGTGGTTCTGTAGTGATGCGGAGGCAACCGGGAGCGCTTGTAGGATTTTATTGGATTATTTTGGCTTACGCTAAATAAATACCTCAAGATTTCTGAAGTTGGTTTGTATATTGGATATGTACAGCGCGGTTACCGTACTCCTATGACATATGGCTACCGTAACTTCCACACAATGCAGGTCCTTACTACTGTGGCGTCGATTCGGACAAGGTATACGGTAGGGAGATTATTTATTTTTTTGGTCTTTTACTTCGTAAACATTTATAATCTTTCATTACGATCTAATCTTATAATCTTCTGAACTATTACTTCTATAATATAACTAATCTCTGACATATTAGTCATTGATTTAGTATTACTGTAATGTTATTGAAACACGGATTATTATTGATCTTTGATCTTTGATCTTTTCAGTGGGAATTCCAAGTAGGTCCATGTGAGGTCATTGCGATCAATTGTGGATGGCTCGCTTCATTCTCTACAGAATCTGCGAAGTTGGTATCGCTATTCAACAATTATTTATTGATTTTTTTTAAATTGAGAAAAAAAATTAAAATCCGATGAATATTTTGTTTTGAATATTGACTAGACACAAATTCAATTTCCGTTGTTAAACGTAACTTGTTATGAATTTAAAAAAAAAAACTAATCAATGACTTCAAAGATCACTTTTTCAGGATTTCGGTGTCGTGGTCTCACTGGACCCGAAACCGGTTGTTGGCGACTGGAACGGAGCTGGTTTCCATGCGAACTTCTCCACCAAAGCAATGAGAGAGAATGGCGGATATCCGTAAGTGAACTTAATGCACATTTTGTATGTAGGATTTTGCTCCAACTTTGTAATTGTGCAATATATTATTTAAAGGAGAATTTAGTGATAATTTGAATAAATATATAAATAAATCATTGCATTTGTCAGTGTCATCGAGGAGGCCATCCACAAGTTGTCCGAGGTGTACAATCTGCACATTGCCTACTACGATCCGCACGGAGGACGCGATAATGAGAGGTACGGTACAGTATCAGTGGTGGAGTTACGGTAGAAGGGATACTGTAGATATGGCATGTGTTATCGTGAACTTAAATGAGTACGGTAGGAGGGATACTGTAGGCATTTTAAGTATTGTAGGTACAGAAATCTGAGATTGTGGGATGTATATTTAAAGTTATCATTAATCTTAGCATGCTTGTTGCTAAAATAAATTATTGATTGGTGATATTCTGCCCTTTCAGCACTTTGGCGGCTACGGTACGGTCTCATCGGACATGCAATGACCTCACATGACTTACGATTCTTCATTCTTCGATAAGGGTACGGTACTTGATCTTTATTGATTGGTTTATGTGAGAAAAATAATAATTTGTACCGGAGTTCTATTCATTGGATGTGGATCCGGTCCTAGGGCATTCCCAGCCTTAATTCAAAGAGTATGACGAATACCGAGATAGACTGGAGGCGGACATGAAGGGATACCGATAGGCGTGTTGATCATAATAAGAGTTTTGTAATGTACGGTACTCTCTGGCTTATCGATTGGCTTATGACATTTAATAGTTTATTTATTGATTTAAGTTCGTTTCAGTGCTCACTCGCCAAGTGCACTGGTCTACAGTGATGACGTATCGTCGACGAAGATGGCAGGAGGCGCTCGGGTGAGTATCGATTTATTCATTTATTGAAAAGCCAAGACTGCCCCCCCCGTTTTTTTTCAGTTTAAGTATACTGTTGTGAGATGGTCTATGGAAACAAAAGTTGTACCAATGTTATCGGTAGGAGTGTACGGTACCGTAATCATCTGGAATTGTGAACTGATTTTATTTTCGGAATTCATTTAAAAATTAATTTGTTGCCATAAACCATCTTCAATAAGAATTATAAATGTATTAGTTAAAGTTTGATTTATCGATTGATTTGTATCGTTTCATTACAGCATCTTCTTCATCCAATGGTTGCGAGCACTCGGGCTATGGTCATCAATGCGGGTCCTCTCAATCGACTCGTTCACGACAAATGACAACGAAAGTTATTGATTGCACCCAGATTTTTCGCATTGTTTGTTGTAGCTAAAACCATTTTTTCGATGTAAATTATCACTGAATTGTTGTGTTTTTAATTTTGATGATAAATCTTTCTTACACTATGATGATTACAGTTAAACTAACTTAATATAGAACGAAATAAATGTCATGAACTGAAAGGAACAAAAATACGGGAAGGAACCAGCCTGCCCGGGGGGGGGGGGGGGGGGGGGGTGGCGGGCTATTTACAGCCATTTGAGTGCTCCTCTTAAGAACACTCATTTTGTCTGTTTCTGTGAACAACCGGGTGATTCAATCGGCCGCTGGTAAGGCCGAACGAGTGCTCCCAGTAACAGCTTTTTCTCTGTGTGCACAAAATCATTATTACCACAAAAACATATGTGAACAAATATCAGCGAAAGAAACGAGCAAAAATTTAATCAGCGTGTGAAGATTGAGCGCTCGTTTCACACATCAATTTTGGATTTTATAAATACAGTAAACCAAAAATTACCGTAAGTGCAGCAGAATTATTATGAACTGTGTTTTTTCTTTTGAATATTTTCAAGTCTTTCTGTTCTGCGTTATTTCCATTTCAGTATTTTTATGAATAGTTTTTAAATTTTATCTCAATTGATAACTCACCGTTCTCATTGGGTCATTGTATCGGAAGGACAAGCCATCGTGATTTGAATAAATGGCTTGTACTCCTTCAAACGACAGTTCCTGCTCTCACCCACACGCAGATGGTATAAACTTAGTGTAAGTGGAGACAGGAGGGACAAAAAAGAGGGATAGAATGCCCATTGGGGCATTGTCGCACAGAAAGTATACAGAACAGAAAGAAACATAAACAAAGGTTGTCCTTAGAGTAGACTTGACAATATTGTGATTTATCTGCAGATGTAGCAAAATCTCTCATCTTTTCGCTTATCGCACAATCTTCCTTATCATTTTCTTTTAATTAATTTAATGTTATGTATTAATTAATATATTTTATCTATTTATCGTTTCATCAGTAAGTGCGTGTAACAACAGATGAATTGGTTGCAAAAAGTGATAGATGTCCGTCGTCGATCCACAATGGAATGGAGAGATGATTTTGTCAAAAAAGCGGTTCTCAATTCCTTCAAGTCGTTTGTCACGATGCCAAGCAACGGAGAAGTCTCATGGAAATGAGATAACACCACTAAACCAACTGAGGCCGTACACATGAACGTTGGCAAGCCGTTTGTCATGGATACGGTTATGATAAAGTTCTTTAAAATGTAAAATGCAAAGATGTCCGTCGTTTTGGCGATTGATCTCCTAGATATTATTATTCTGTCCACGATAATGTATAATCGTTCTGCATTCCTATCATATCATTATTATCTCTCTGCATATCTTTATTCCATCGCCCATATATCTCCGATTCTCTAGCGTGTCATATATCATTCCCGTAATATCTCCCTTATCTCTCAAACTCCACCTCCTTTCTCCTTTCGCTGCCCATATAAAAGACCCTAATCTCTCATCATATCATTAGTCATCTCATCCTTTGCATACAGCCTATCTATTTCCCTTCCTGCTACTCGGGGAATGAATAATATTATCTTAATTTACTATTCCTCGTTAATCCACCTCCTACGTCAGTATTATATCATCCATCATAATATATCAGCGTATGTCAAGGTATCAATCTTAGATGAAAACGTGGTAAGATTAAGTAGTTCCCTTGTGAATCCTCTATAGTTTACCGTATCAGTGCATTTTTTTGTTTTGTTTTTCATGAGAAATGTGCACTTGACCAAGTAAGATACGAACGGTCGTTAGGTCTGATCCAGTTTCTAAGCTTATTATGAATTGCTTAAAGCTATATCAGATCTAATGTCCTGCAGTCTCTCCTCTTGAAATGCGGCCAGTAGACGAAACATTCGCATAATTCTTCTTTTGCTTCGCACGCCACACAATATGAGTAAAAGAATTGCTTGTTAGTATTGGTAGAAGTGAGAAAATAAATAATAGCATTTTTAAATTTTATAAAATGTACTGAATCCAGTGTTTCGCGTATTCACATTGAGTAAAAAAAGAGTACTTTTTTTTCCTTTCGTATCTTTTGAAGAGAGCATGAGCAATTGCTTCTTTTATGATATTGTTCAAATGGAAAGGCTTACACTGTGGACGTGTGCAACCCAATGCTTTTTCTAAAAGAAAAAGGAAATAAGTTCAAAGCATCGCATTTCAAGGAAGCTTCACAAATAAGGATAACTGAGAAATACAAGCATGATCTCTCAGTAAGCATTTAATTACCAACATCAATTATATTGAGTTTTTCCTTTAAAATTAATTGACAGTCAATATGCAAACGCTGTACTACATACACTGAGCAGAATAATGTGAAAAATAAATGGGATACACCACGATTCCTTCTCCTACAAGACAGAGATTGAAAAGAAATAATAGGATGTTTTTTTATCATCCCATTTCCAATTACGCATAATATGATATAATAAAGAAAAAGAAAAATTCCTGATATTTCCTGATAAATTTATAGGGCATCTACATCGGGAGATATCTGTAGTAATTGCAATAAAATATTAGATATAAAGATTTTCCAATGAGACGATTTGATTTCACAAATGATTTAAAATAAAGTTGTAATATTCTTGTGTGCATTAAAATTCGAAAGATTATGTATGCATTTATTTCTAAATCATCACAATAATTATCGAAATTGAGTGGCTTATTTAGGCTCATAGACGTTGGTATCGAGCCAGTTTCCACTGAAAGGAATTAAATTAATCATCGATCAATAATTAAATATGGAATAACTTACGCATCTCTGTATTGACAAGCAACGAGAACTTGCTTTCCACCATCACAAAGAGACATACCACATCCAAGTTTGGTAGACTTTGCCCAAGCCATCTGGAATAATCAATAATTGGGATATTAGATTAGTATCATTGATCTACCTGTGTAGCATGTCCGATTCCAGACTTAAAGACCGCATAGGTAAGCTTGATATTTGACCATCCATAGTCTTGGAATTCCTTCTCCCATGAATCAGAAGCTTTCTTTCCCATTCCAGCGAATGTCATCTTTATTTATTATTGATTGAATACATTATTAGATATTGCTACAGTACCTTATTGGACGACCACATAGTGTAGAGATTCTCGCCAAGATTTTTTCTTCCTTCGGAATGAGAAAAGACACAAGTTGAAGCAACCTTCTGGGCAGACTTCTCGATTTCACAGTCCCAGGTCTGCAATTGATCGATCAATCAATAATATATAAATCTACAGTAATCGATAGTCAAGTACCATGGCAGAAATTGGAGTCTTAGCAGCAGGCATCCTCTTTCCCTTGGCAACATAAGTTCCAGCAGAAATCGAACTGCGAAGTTTGTTGTGAACATCAAGGAAACCTTTGACCTGAAATGAGTTCAGTTGATGGAAATGTTGAATTATCGATTTATTGATTACTTCAGCCTCATCGATTCCTCTGGAACAACGAGAGGCGGCCCAAGTGGCGGAAATTGGAATACATTGCTTTGATGTTTTGGTTAAACTTGGTTAAATGCATTTCAAAAAGAAACTTACCGGCAGTCAGAACAGAGAGAACAATGCACAGACGGGACATCCATAGCTATTCTATTATAGGGATCATCTTTTGTCTTCATGATAATTGTCGTGGCAAAGTCTAATCCTAATCGGACATATTCATACATTTTCGAAAAAAGCGTGAAACTGGTTTCTACCATCTTTCTTCAATTATAACTTTTCCCGAAAAACACGACATTTCATGAAACTTTAGTATATTGTCGTCTACTATATATAGAATACATCTGGCTTTTAAATTGAATCGAAATTAACCTGAGAAGGTACTGTCTATACCTCTCAAAATAAAAAAAATAATTTTTTTAAATTTTCCAGAATTCAACTGATCGGGCTCATACAGGTTTTGTATCACTCATGGGGTATTGTCTCTGCCAAGTTTGAAACCTGCAGCTTTATTGAACACAGAGTAATGTCATTTTATCCGCTCATGCGTTGAAAATATTGATTGAAAATATCGATTACCAGAACAGTTTGGCAACTTTTAAAAACAGTTTTGGCGGTCTCCCCCTCAACCCTAAAGACCCATATGGGTCGCCTTCAGAATCGTCTCCGTCGCAACTGGTGCTTCCCTTGTTAGCCGGAATTCACCTTTTGCTGTGTTACCCCAAGACCAAAGACCAAAGATCAATAAATATAAACTTTATCACTCTAACTAAGACACAAAACAAACATAGGGCTGGGTATCCAACCCTAACAGGTAGTGATAGTAGATCATAGATATATCTATTCAGACAGGTATTTCGATAATCGATTCTGCAATCGATTCGTATTAAAATTGTATTTGTAGCTTCTTCTACATACCTTTACGATGATGTCTATAAGATCAGACATTTTTATCTTTCGATTGAAGCCGGCTTCATCCATTGCGATTTGATGTATCTCATCGTATGATCTTCCCGACAACTCATCGTATTCTCCTTAATCAGATGTATGGGAGGAGTTCATAGGGCGGAAGATAGAGAGACTTACTTTTTAGGATATCTGGACAGAGATTCTTACATTTTATCAACAAAGCTGCCACATTATTGGTCGAACTTGCCTGAACAATTCATATTATCCGCTCATACACTAGTATCAAGGAACCTGTGCATTCAATTCATCCGCCAGACTGTTTCCTTCCTCCGAGCGTACGCGTTCGGGCGAAAGCGCCTACAAATATCATATAAGCCACGCCCACTTTCACCAGAGATCAAAGATCAACTTCAATCACAAACGTAAACAGTCAGGCTAAACAGTCGTCAGGCTTGGTACTTTGTAACATATTTTTCGACCTATGACTACAGTAGACTACAGTGATCTATGCTTACCTGAAGTTGTATATTCTCTGCACGCAAGCGCACCAATTCATCTTCCATCTGGAAGATCAAAGATCAAAGGTCAAAGATGAAAAATCAAACTAAACAACGAATCGGATTTAACTATGATTGACCAAAGATCAAACATCACCCCAATAGTACTATAGTACAGCACGCCGAACCAAGCACTAAAGCAACTAGAGATCAAAGATCAAACCTGTCCGATCATGGCTGACTGACACTTATTCTGTTCAGTGAGCTGGATATTCTGAAGATCGAGCTGCTCCATGATCGCTCGGCTCGCATACATCTCCTGCTGCACTACCTCTTTGAATCTGCAGATATCAAATATTATTCTTCAGAGGTCAAAAATCAATCTTCAGAGATCAAAGACCAATCGTCCGACATACATTTTTTAGTGGGTCGATTTAGAGAAATTGCTATTTTTCGCTTAATTTATGGACCTTTGCATAAAAAATGAGCCTTATATAGGGGAACGATTCTCACATTGTGAAGATATGAAAATGTATGATCTTCAAAGATCAAAGATCAAAGATCAATCTTCAGAGATCAAAGATCAATCTTCAGAGATCAAAGAACAAAATGCTCACCGACGGTACTGTTCTTCCAGTTTGTTTCGCTCCTCCTCCTTCTCCGCGCGAAGTTGCTCGCTCTTGGACAGCTGCTCGCGTAACTTTTCCACGTCGTTCTGTAATCAAACAAGGTTATTGTAGACTACAATCAATAAATAAAGATCAAGAATCATTTAAAGAAGGGGACCCTCGAGTTTTTTCGGGACTAAACTAGCCGTGCTGAGTCATGGATGACTTCTCCATGAATATAAAAAAACATTTTCTCCAAAATTTCAGATCCCTCTGAATGACGTAATTTGGGCATAAAGTTCATTCATACCGCAGAGAAAGGCGTGAGTTTTTTTTTAATTTGAAAAATAAATATATAGAAAATTGCAAACGGGAATCGCACCCGCGTGGCGTGGTTACAAACGCTGACTACTAACCATTGAGCTACACGCGCTATGCGCTCATTATCTCAAATCTAGTAGAGAACATAAGGCCACTTCCTATGCCCCACGTTTTTCATGACAATAGCGCACCCCAAATCTCCCGGTTCCCCTTCTTTAACGCAAGCCGATGATATTATAATACTAATCATTCAATCAAAGACCAACAAACCACCGTACCGTCAGTTGCTGTACAGTTGACTGGTGTCTCTTGTACTCACAGTCCTTCTCATACATCTATAAATAAAATAATTATATTAAATATAAATAATTTCTTTATCGTTATTTTTGAAAAAGGAACAAGGTTTCAATAAAAATTCCACCCGTCTATTTTCATTATAGCGCAAAGCCTTTTCGTTGTATCAGTTTTTATTATTATTCTTATTCTTATTTCCATCGCATTAAATGTGAATGGAGAAGAATTCTCTCACTAGGGAATGGTTTCTTTGATGGTTGAAATCACGGTGAGTGACCTACATAGTAATATTCAGCATGGTCGAATTAGTAAGAATCAACTTTCAAAAGCTGCGAATGATCGATTTTTAAACGAAACCCGTCGCATATCCGCCGCACGAAAGACAGCCAAAAAGTTGCATTTTTAAAGTTTTTTCACTTTTTGAACTCGAGTTCGATTCCCCTTACAGCATTTCATGTCTGCATGGTAGTTCAAGCAAATAAATGCTGTTTCAGTGGAAATGAAGACCAAAAAATCTTTTTTTGGCTGTCTTTTGTACGGCGGATATGCGACGGGTTTCGTTTAAAAATCGATCATTCGCAGCTTTTGAAAGTTGATTCTAACTAATTCGACCATGCTGAATATTACTATGTAGGTCACTCCCCGCGATTTCAACCATCAAAGAAACCATTCCCTAGTCAGAGACGAAAGCATACATGGGCGGGGTACCTGGAGCTCGATTCCACAGGGGGGGCATCCGAACGAAAAATGGTTAATTTTACAGGGGGAATTCACTTTTTTCCCCAAAAATTTCACCTAAACGCCATTTTTTACAGGGGGCATTCCACAAATTTTTGAAAATCCCTAATTTTACAAGGGGCACCCCCATGTCGACGCCCATGTATGGACGAAAGGATAGATCTTGTGGATAAGAAGATTCCCCTTGTTTTGGCCCCCTCTGCATTTAATGTGCTGATAGGATAAATAATTGAATTATATGTGACATTAAAACGAATAACAAAGGGGTTGATGGATGTCCGTCGCTTTGGTAGCGATATCGGTTTAGAGTGGGGGGTACAGTGGCAGTTTGGGAGCTACTGGCGAATCTTAGAAGAGGCTATAATTATATCTGGTGAGATCTCAACTAGCCCTTTTTTCAACTCCTTAGCCCGATCAAGTATCGCCCTGCTCGACTACCGTAACCCCAAACACCACCATCATCAGACAGTTCGATGTGTCACACACCTGCTGCTTTAGTATCTCAATCTCCAGCTGGTTCTCGCACTCGACCCGATTGATCTTGACACGAAAGAGTTGTCGCCCCTCCTCCAGACTCTCTTGATGTCTGCAATATACATCCATTATTACTATTGCTATTATTATTATTATTATTATTATTATTATTATTATTATTATTATTATTATTATTATTATTATTATTATTATTATTATTATTATTATTATTATTATTATTATTATTATTATTATTATTATTATTATTATTATTATTATTATTATTATTATTATTATTATTATTATTATTATTATTATTATTATTATTATTACATTATTTTAATTTTACTATTATATTATGCTGTTTTTGGGTGTGAAATAAGGAGATAGTGGATGGTATTAGCGACAAAGTCACACAAGGTAGGATCATGCTTCGCCCAATTCGGAAAGGCGAAGAATGGAGTAATAAAGTGATAATGTTTATATATATAGTGTAATAATTTTTTTAAACTAAAGCTAATTGTCTAATCTCAATTATTCCTCTCTCCTCGTGTGTCTGGGATTCGAATACGCCACGCAATAAAAATTAAGTATCATGCACAATAATAGACAAGGATCAGTGGAACGATCTTTTATTTTTATTATTATTTTTTTAAAAATTAACAAATGTACAATAGATTACAATAGATCGATTTTAAAATTTCCAGGCAGTCAGGAATGACCTGTCGTGCTCATTTTATCGATAAACTGCCATTATGCTTTTTTTTATTTTGGCGAATCCTTTGCCAGCTACTTCCATGTTTTACAATTATCAGTTAAGATCGATCATAATGTGGAAAAACAGTGACATTCTCTTCTCTGTGCTATACAAAAAATTATTGTAAAGAATGGGTTACATTCCGGAAAAGATGAACAAGAAAGCTCTCCAATCACAGAATATCATTTTTTTTCTTTTGATTTTCTTTTGTCCAAGAAACGATAAATGAATTACATTATTATTATTACTATTATTATTATTATTACTATTCGATGACATTACCGAACCTGTTTTCGTCCGAGATAATCTGATCCTCCAGAGCATGTATGCGTGTATTCAGCACCGCATTGTGCATCTTCAGTCGACTTCGTTCATCTAATGCCGCCAGCTCCTACAAATATTATATAAGCCACGCCCACTTTCACCAGAGATCAAAGATCAACTTCAATCACAAACGTAAACAGTCAGGCTAAACAGTCGTCAGGCTTGGTACTTTGTAACATATTTTTCGACCTATGACTACAGTAGACTACAGTGATCTATGCTTACCTGAAGTTGTATATTCTCTGCACGCAAGCGCACCAATTCATCTTCCATCTGGAAGATCAAAGATCAAAGGTCAAAGATGAAAAATCAAACTAAACAACGAATCGGATTTAACTATGATTGACCAAAGATCAAACATCACCCCAATAGTACTATAGTACAGCACGCCGAACCAAGCACTAAAGCAACTAGAGATCAAAGATCAAACCTGTTGGAGAACTGAAGCTGACGAATCCTGACTGATGTCCTGCAGTACATTCTCTTTGCAGCTGCAGAGATCAAATATTAATCTTCAGAGGTCAAAAATCAATCTTCAGAGATCAAAGACCAATCGTCCGACATACATTTTTTGGTGGGTCTATTTAGAAAAATCGCTATTTTTCGCTTAATTTATGGGCTTTTGCATAAAAAGTGAGCCTAATATAGGGGAACGATTCTCACATTGTGAAGGTATGAAAATGTGATCTTCAAAGATCAAAGATCAATCTTCATAGATCAAAGATCAATCTTCATAGATCAAAGATCAATCTTCAGAGATCAAAGATCAAAGTGCTCACCTTCGGAAATCCTTATCCGTTATGATGCTAAATATATTTACAACATAACCATCGAGCATCTTCGTGGACATCTCAGCTGAAAATACGCAGGAACATATAAATATTCTATACTAATCGAGTTCTCAACAAAATTTTCGCGCTTTCCAATTTGTAAAGAGTGTACAGTACAGCCCGATCTCCTTTTGTACACGAATGCCACTGCGGCGCTCATTTGCGCTCATAATTTATTTCTGTGGGTGCTGAATATTTTTCGATTCTCAAATTCTTAATCATGAGTTTCCGTTATGAAAAGTTGTTTTAATGACTAAAGAAACTGAAACAAAATTTTTAATAATGAGAAAAAAACAATTAAGACAAATCACACTGGTCCGAAAACGGTGGATACTGTAAATTTTCAAAAATATCTTACGGCGATCGTGCGCTCGATGCGCAATATTACAGCATACCTTTCCTGTAAATTATTACCCATCGTTTTCGAACCAGTGTGATTTGTCTTTTAATTGTTTTTTCTTATTAATTAAATTTTTCTTTCAGTTTCTTTAGTCATTAAAACAACTTTTCATAACGGAAACTCATGATTAAGACTTTTAGAATCTAAAAATATTCATTACCCACAGAAATAAATAATGAGCGCAAATGAGCGCCACAGGGCGCCGCAGTGACACTCGTGTACAAAAGGAGATCGGGCTGTACTGTATATTTTGCGCGCAAACAAAGTACAGTATCTTTTACATGGATGTCCCTAAATGACGGTGATATGACACGTGTGAGAAATGAGAAAGGAAACGACCGATTGTGAGAAGGCGAGTTAGAAGAATGATATGAGAAATGTTTAATTGAATATAGAAGATGTGAGAAATGACATTCAACATGGATTCGTGGAAGATCTCCGGTATTTTTTGTGGGGCACACCGTTGAGAGGCCAAATCTCGCGGGGTACCCCGTCTAACGGTTATAATCCGCCATGTACTCCACGGCGTACACCAAGGGATTGAACTGTGTGCCCCGCGAGCAAAAAATACCGGAGATTGTTGTTGATGATCTATATCTATAATTTCATTTACATCGGTAATTTCACAAAAGTTTCTTTCCTGAACATCTTTTTCTAATTAATTGTTTTCCCAAACATCGTTTTCTAATCACATTTTCCCCAAATGTCGCTTTCCAAGCTTTCATTTCAAATGTCATTTCTCACGTCTTCCATTTTCAATTATGCATTTCTCAGATCATTCCTCGCATTATGCCCTCTCCGATTCGGTCGTTTCTTATCTCATTTCTCACTTCTGTCTCTTTCACATAATTGGTCTCTCAAGTGGAACTTCCATTCTCATTTCTCACACGTGTCATATCACCTAATTGACGGCATCTTCGGCCCGACGGCCCATCTTTTTTGAATTTTAGTTCAGGGTTTAAAACGCGCTCTCTCCCATTCATATTTGGTCATTAGAGTCCCTAGGGGTGGGATACACTTCAGCGATTTTTGATCTACCAAAAGTGAAAAAATCGAATTGATTTTATCCAATCGTGCGATATATCATTCGAAAGAGCGTTGAAAGTTATGTAAAACTAACAAGTTTCAAAAGATTTCGTTCATTGGTTTTTGAGAAAAATCCGATTTTTCGAAAAAAAGCGAGAATTTTTTTCCTTTCGTGAAATAGTAGACCACTTTCCCGCAATATGATAATTCAGTTTATGTCACATTCACAAGAAGGATCGATGTGGATAGCGATAAACTAAATTTCGATAAAGAATGGAGGAATTTGCTGAACGAATTGGATAAGAACGAAGCTGATGCAATTGATGATGAGGCGTTGATATCTGATGAAGATCTAATGGTATCTTCAATCAGAAACACATTTTCATCATTCACATCATTAGTACTTCACAATAAGCCACATAAATGAAAACATTTCAAACTTGAGAAATTTTGAAATTTTCGGACAATCACCGTGAAAATCGAAATTTTCAAAAAAACCAAGAACCATACCATTTCCCTGGAAAAATTCACGACGGAACTGTTTGGCGGCTCCATCGGGGGTGTTGGTCCACTCGATGGTGATACGGCCGTTGTTGGTGTCCTGAACAAAGCAATGTTTACGATATCGAAAATACAAATAATGTAACCAAATACAATGAAGATTAGCTGCAGAATGTTAAAGTACTGTACCTCTTGCTCGAAGGGGAAGGCATCAGAAGAGACGAGGGCGTTCTCCTTGGGTTCCAGAACTCCTGATCCGGGGTCGACACCGAGTCTCTTCATGTTGGTGGTCTTGAAGGCCAATCCGATACGACGAGCAGAGTTCTTGGTTACCTTAAAAATGGATATCATTCAGTGTTAAAAGACCTTAAATTACCTTAAGTGGAACACTAACACCGTAACAATAACTTTAAGACCCTAAGACTAACCTTGATGTGGTAGGTGTGCTTGTCATCATAAGGAGCGTTGAAGATATCTCCGGGAGCGACGGATTGAGCCATGATTGCCTGAAGTGATGAATCAACCGATATGAGTGGTACTCTCACAACCGACTCTCGAACTAAAAAAACAAAAAAAAAAACTAACAACTCACAAATCATAAAGAGAAAGGACACGTGTGATAGTATTTGCATAATGAATAAATTAGTGATGGATAGAGAGAGTAATTAGGGACGTTATGTACAAACTGCAAGGGGATTTGAATAACAATTATGCTAATATATGAAAGGAACATAATAAATATCAATCAATACTCGATCTACTATACATAAACTCGATTAGCAAGAAAAACATATCTGAATGCTATTTTAATAAGACTAGGTTAGTCAAATCGCATTGTTATCTATCCATTGACATTTTGACTTCTAGAAGGAGTGTTGATGCAATGATTACGATATCGAAGATAAAACTATTGTAGCCGCTTAATGAATCCAAATTACAATAATTATAGGCTGCAAATAGTTAACTTACCTTCTGTCCATAAGCGAAGGCATTGCAAGATGCAGCGACGTTCTCTTTGTGATTGCTGCTTTTGCGTCCGCGAATTCCATTACCCAAGAACGGCATCATCAGACCAAAGTCAAAAATTATAATCATTGAAGGAGCCGAGCAATCGGATTTTCGATTCCTCAATCTTGTCTGTCGCTATTGCTCTTCTCTTGATAGCTCTTCTAGCTCTTCTGATAGCTCTCGATAGTCGATAGCTCTTGGATCTATTTATTGGTTCAACCTTATTTTCTTCATTACTTGACTGTCGTTTTGCGCTGAATTCCTGCGTATAAATCAATATTTAACCGCATATCTCCATCGTGAACAAAACGGGAGAATCCTTCTTTCAATCTTCATATGTTATAGGTCAAGTTTGGTTGAAGGTAAAACCAAAGGTACCAAAGGTAAAACTATAGGTAAAACTACCAAAGGTAAAACTATCACTATGTTAATTTCCAATCACAGGTCGTATGTTCGAAATCCTAATTATCTTTTGCAATATATCATCGTTCGCAATACTCACACACGTACTCCGCACACACAGAAACACAGACCAACAGATGCCGATGTCATGATCATTATTAACATTAATTCCGGCCGACAGACATGTACAATTTGACTAAACCCTTCCTTGTGGTAGAGACCGACCAAAAATCAACTTCCGTCTGATAAAAGGATGGAATATGAAGGAAACATTCACTTTATCATCGTAGACGATGAACACTATAACAACCGCTGTCTTTGCTGTCCTTATCTTCTTTAGAAATGGCAAGTTTTACATTCTTTATCGTGTCAAAATTTAAATTTAAAATTTAAAGCTCGATTTCAGTACTCGTTTCTGGGGCAGCTGTTGAATGCGATATTTATTTGACCTTAGAGAATACAATTCCTTGTGGAAGCAGCTGCTGCGCACTTGGATATGTATATCCGAATTGTGAAAGATTCGGACAACAAGGTTAGTATAATATCGCAAATGCAATATTATGTTAGGGAGTCATAAGTGACCAGCCATGCACATCAGAGTCTGCTCATGATAAATGTGTTCTAAAGAAACTCTCCTCTCTGCGATGCTGTCACGCATCCCATGTCTACGAGAGAGCGTTGCCAGAGCGGAGTAAAATTAGCTCGGATGATTTAAACGGTAACTATAACTGTAATCTGTTACGCTACAGTCGGGATTTAATGGCTATTCTATAGTCCAAGTTGGAAAAATATTACATTAATGTTTTTTTCTTTGTTCAGAACATCTATACAACCAAGCAGGGAAGAATTTCATAGACTGCACTAGGACTTGTCCTGTAAATTATGTGCAAACAAATTCCCTCAACAACCCGGTATGTTTTTTTATGAAATGGCAACAAATCGTGATGGTTATAGAGTGTCATGAGGTTGTTTATACATAACTAGATATGGTTTGCGCTATGTGCGAAAACATGAGGAGTGTGTAGTTTAATGGGACTCAATGTAGTATACATGGGTGTGCGCGGGCTTGGACACCGACAGAAGTAGATCACAGTTATTATTCTGGAAGAAATTGCTGATGAAATATTGAGACAGTCTCTGTCAGTCGGTTAGATAGCCTATAATGGATATCTATAAGAATACCTTACAGGCCAATCTGACATGTACCGAAATCAAAGATGAAGCCTTCTCAAGCCATGTTACCTGTTATATCAATTGTGGATTTTGCACCGCTTGTCGGACCAACCAAATCGCTCTCGCGATGACCTATAACGTCACTGATTTTCTGTCGAGTCTAGCCATGCAGCAGGCAAGTTTTACTGCAATATTAGTTTTTTTTGGAATATTGAGAAATTACATTTCGAATTTTCATGTAACCACTTTTCAGGTGGCTCAAGTGATCCAAGCGTGTGCACCAATGCCTTGTCTACCTATGTAATTCAATTCATTTATCGTATTAGACTTGAGTCAGATGAGTAATGGAACTCGAATCTTCCATCGACCACCAAAACGTGGATTGTTTATCTTCGTCTCCAAGAGATAAATAAGATTATAATTGTTTAAAACAATATTAACTATTGATGCAATTCTGTTCCAACATTCACTTCGAAGAAAGAATATGTGTTCTATCATTTTTATTATTAAAATTTTGTTCTCTATCGATTGACACAGTATGGTATAATCTTACCACAGTTTCCCTCATCCGTACCAATTCGGATTGACTAGAACATATATTTATGCTGTTTCACTTTTCAATACATTATAAGTGTTTATATCTTCGTCATCTTAACCGTGTGTCTAGAGATCTCCCGCATGATTATAGGACTTGTTAGTCAAACTAAATTCAACTCCACTCTTTTTGACCATAACGCCCAATTTTTTACCTTGAGTCTCTTCAAATTCTTGAATTATATTTATTGATTATTAGCTTGACATTTATGTTATGTACAAAAGTTGCGAAAAGAGAAAAAAAGCATATAAAACTCTCCTCGTTTCACACACTCCCACGCCTATTTTTCGTTCCATTTCTTTTCTTTTCGCGAATTTTGAATACCACATTAGTTGGAATTACAAATTCTTCAATCTCTAAGCTTCTGAACCTATGTACATATAACCCATTGTTGAATTTGATATGCTCTGTATATGCTTGGTTTGATTTGAACGAAATCCTATATCCCTAAATTTAATTTTGGAATCAGCGAATATTTTTTGCATATCAATTATAGCTTCAGAAGGAACACAATCTTCGAAATGAAGCATCTGGACTGGACAAATCGTCAAATTCCCATTCTCTTAATGGTCATCGTTCCCATTTACATAATTGTATATTATTCGATTATCGGTAAACACTTATTTATTTTTAAATGAATATAATTTTCTACAATTCTTTAAGGACTCGCGGTTTTCGTTAACACTTCGACACAGCAAGCGGCATAACATCTCTATACCATCGTCGGCTTCATCGTCTGGTCTGAGATCAATAAATCAATCAATGAATTAATTAATCAATCCACCCATCACTAAAGCAAGTAAGTAAGCGCCTTCGAAATATAACAGAACTCTTTATGATCAAAACAACTGTTAGAATCAACCAGGCGTAAGCATGTTTCATGACTACGTCAAGCATAGTATGAATGCTTACGATTTCAATATTCGCAATGGCACATCCCAGAACCAACACCAAAATACACATATTCAAATCTACCGTAACCATTCACCGTAACCACACCTCAATATACTGTACCTGTTCAGACAGGCAGCATCGGCCTTATCATACACAAGAGCGTCATTGACCACGAGATCAGCCGCTGCCTTAATCGATCGAACAAAGCCAAGCGTGTTTCCCAACTGGAATACACAGCGTTTCAGCCCTGTGGGGAGAGCTGACACAGAATTTTTGGCAACATGCCAATATTGCGCATCAATGCCGGGAAGGCGGAGTCTCTCTCCTCCGCGCCCTTGCATGCGTCGCGTTTCGCATCGCGTGTGTGTCTAACTGTCTGAACTCTCTCTCTCTCTCGCGCGTTGTCTCTCTTTTTCTCTCGTCGCCTCGCTAGATTCCGCTCTCGAAACGCTGTCGAATATGCTCGATTACGGTATGTGATTATTGATTGGCAATATTATCAGGCTAACAAACATCGACGGTTGGCATGCGCTCAATCAATCAATAATACTCTACCGTATCTATATTTCCGTAACTACCGTACCTGAGTGATGGTAAGTCTGAATCGATCGAAATAAGCCCCTCCTCCGCATTCCCCATCTTCGGGCATACGACCGAGTTCGCACATGGCATTGAACAGGCGTTCTGCACGCTTTACCGGATACTGTAATGAATCAATAGTTCGAAGATTACGGTAACTATAATCAATGCAGACGTAAATCGATAATCAAGACTTTTTCAATTAGAAACTCTTCGCTCTGGCAACACTCTCTCGCTCTCGGTGTCTACGGGAGAGCGTTGTCAGAGCGGAGAGTCAGAGTCAGAGCACATACCATTTTCTTCAACTTTTTCTTATTCTCATCAAAGTATCGTATTTCCAACGCCAGTAGTGCTTTCACGTGTTCGTCATCCAGGAACTCATTCACAATCGACAATTTCTTCCTGGAATGGTTACAAAAGTGGTTAACCAAACTCGATTGCGGTTAGTTAGGGATGACATTCTTGCTATTGTTGGGTTACGGAAGATCAGGGGAATTTATCGATTTCTTGATTCATTGATTAAGTACAGGTTGACGATAGTGACAAGACTCCGTCGGAGCAGCATGCCTCTCGTGTGCTCAAGTCAGGCCTACCATTGAGAATACTGGATAGAGTCGTGTCTGTCAAAGGTACGGTTGGGGGTTGAGATACGATAGGGAGCGATGTTACGGTAGCTGTGTATAAATTACGGTAGGCTGGTATAGTGTTGTTTTGTCAATGCGATCGGTCCTCATAATCAGAAGCGTTCAAGTAGGCATTTCTCATGCGTACATTGTATTGGTGAAACTTGAGAGTGCCTGGAGATTCTTCGACATTTCTATTTAAGAGTCCGGATCTGTAAGACTCGAGCATTTCGGCCAGATTCCGGACATTTCGCCAAGAATTTTGATTCAGGCCATTCCACTTTATGGGTGTAGGGTACCTGATTACAAAATGGTACTCAAAGTGGCCCTAGCAGTGGAAAGCAGCGCGCCAGGTGGGCGCCAAATTTGAAAACTCGATTTTCATATTTTTTCAACCGAACAAGCTAGAGTCCAAATTTCTTCGGCGTTGTGTTAGGAATGCCCAATGTGCACAGAAACACTATTGAGATTAATTTTAAGCAATTCCCAGACTGATTTTTTTACCCGAATTTTCGGTTTTTTTCCAATTTTCGGCATTTAATTTCAATTCCGCATAAGTTCTCTAGTATATCCATGTTGCCCAACTACTAGTGCATGTAACCCTGCTAGGCGGAAATCGATCTTGGATTGCGCGTGTCGGAAAAAATCGGTCTGAGTGTTTCCAACGTGACTCAGTATCGTTATTTCATGATTTTTTGCTGTATTTTCCAAACGAGTAGTGCGGAATTGTGGTCTACTAAAAGTTTAGAGGTGAGACGACTAAAATGACACAAGAAGCCCATCCCTTGGTTCAATTCGAAAATTTCCATTTTCATGACCCCGGGGTCATGGTCGAAAATTTCAAAATTTCTCAAGTTTGAAATGTTTTCATTTATATGGCCTATTGAGAAGTACTAATGATGTGAATAATATTCAGCCAATGCTCAATGGCTGATCTCTCCTTTCAACCATTTTTCGAAAAGTTTCATGTTGAATGCGTGCGAAAAAGTCAGCATTGTGCTTGAATCAGTTTCCAACTTACTTTCTGTAACATTCTATCTAAGTACTTTGCAATGTGCATAATCAATATGAAAATCGTTGATTTTGGAAAATACAAAAAAATCAATTTGAGTGCCTACTTTCACGGAAAATTTCTGCAATATTGCATTTTCTCGACTCGAATGCTGCGACAATTAGCAAATGACAGTGACAATGTGATGTTTCATGATGAGTAAATATAGTAGAACTGAAATCCCGGCATTCGGCTCACTTTTGAAAAAATCGATTTCCATGACATGGTAAAAAAATGTGAATTTTCCGAAATTCACGATTTTCATATTGATTACGTACATTGCAAAGTACTTAAATAGGATGTTAGAAAAAGTAAGTTGGAGACTGATTCAAGCACTTTTTCGCACGCATTCAACATGGAACTTAACACAATATGGTTGAAAGAAGAGATCAGCCATTGAGCATTGGCTGAATATTATTCACATCATTAGTACTTCACAATAAGCCACATAAACGAAAACATTTCAAACTTGAGAAATTTTGAGATTTTCGACCATGACCCCGGGGTCATGAAAATTTTCGAATTGAACCAAGGGATGGGCTTCTTGTGTCATTTTAGTCGTCTCACCTCTAAACTTTTAGTAGACCACAATTCCGCACTACTCGTTTGGAAAATACAGCAAAAAATCATGAAATAACGATACTGAGTCACGTTGGAAACACTCAGACCGATTTTTTCCGACACGCGCAATCCAAGATCGATTTCCGCCTAGCAGGGTTACATGCACTAGTAGTTGGGCTACATGGATATACTAGAGAACTTATGCGGAATTGAAATTGAGATGCCGAGAAATCGAAAAAAACCGAAAATTCGGGCCAAAAAATCAGTCTAGGAATTGCTTAAAATTAATCTCAATAGTGTTTCTGTGCACATTGGGCATGCCCAACACAATGCCGAAGAAATTTGGACTCTAGCTTGTTCGGTTGAAAAAATATGAAAATCGAGTTTTCAAACTTGGCGCCCACCTGGCAGGCCGCGTTCCACTGCTAGGGCCACTTTGGGTACCATTTTGTAATGTGGGCCCAAGGTACCCTACACCCATAAAGTACAGTGGCCTGAATCAAAATTCTTGGCGAAATGTCCGGACAATGCTCGAGTCTTACAGATCCGAGCTCTTAACAAACAGTGTGCTGCTCCCATTTCTTGCACTTCTTTTGGTATTATTTAATAAGAGATCTACTCAAGATGTACGAATTGCTGTGGTGTTAAATCAATCGATATCTACCTGAATATTGATTGAATTATTGATTGAATATTCTTTTGTATACAGAATTCATCGAGGACTATCCCTCTCGTACATTCTACAATCTCACTGCGGTGTCTCTTCACGACTGTCATACGTCATACTAAGATGGCACTCTTAGCAAGTTTAGGTATTGATTGATTATTGATTGATTATTGATTAGGTATTGATTGAGTATTGATTGATTATTGATTAGGTATTTATTGGTTATTGACTAGGTATTGATTTCCTGTTGAGCTTGTGCTTGTGAATACACTGTTGTACTACTGTGGTTTCTCGATACCTACAGTACCCCTTCACATTTTCAGATACGGTCTTCACCCCCTCGACGGTCATCTTCCCCATTCAATCGTGAATCAGGGATTAGATGTGGTGAATGTCATGAGGGCCCTGCACACCTTCACGACTACCTATAACTATGATCTAACTATGACCATAATGCAGATCATGGTTATAGGTAGTCATGAAGGTGTATGTGGTATCAGTGGAAATAAAGTGAAAAATACGGTAGTACACATAAAATACTATGTCACAATTGTGGCAACAACGTTATGCACGTTACGCCTTTTTGAGCTGTAGCCAAGTTGGAATTTTTGTTGCCAATTTCGCCTGCAATAACGAAACGAACATCTTAAAACAAGTGTGAATCGAGTTTCAAGTTTGGCATTTCTTCACAGCTAGGATTGATGTCAGGGATAATTCTATATTTTCAACAATTTATCAATCGTTTCAGTTATTCGTTGAGAAGCGTTCATCCTAAAAATAACAACATGTTATTTACAGTTCTTCATTAATATGTATTACAATGAATCTCGATCTTTGACGATTACTTTAAAAGACTCCGGAGTTCGGGTAAAACCAGGAATATATTTAATGTTTAGTGGAACAATAGTAGGAGATTCAAATGATAAATGTTGAATGAAAGTAAGAAACATAACGAATATCTCCATTCTGGCTAAACTTTCTCCGATATATGAACGTTTTCCCATTGCGAATGGTGTTATACGTGGATCCTGAATAATTCATACGTTATCAGTGTTTAAATAGAATAATATTATTATATTGAAACGATAACGTGACGAACATCGATCAACCTATGTACATATACAAATTACATATCTGTTCTGTCTCTGTGTTGTCATCGAAATAAAAATAATGATAATAATAAGAAAATATGAGGCCGTTTGCGAGAGAATAGAGCAAGAGTGACTGGGGTCCGGTACATCAATTTTTCGAAAACCTGCGTTAAGGGGTTCTCAAGGGTGCTGATGACGATGTGCATGTTCATTTTGCACCTGGAGTCACCGTTGAGGCCAGACGGCGTCGCGTTGAAATCGCGTTTTTGGTCATTTCTTGTCACCTGATGGTGCTAAAATTAACAGACCAATGTCTCCGGTGTAGAATTTGATGGCGATCACGCCTGTCTAATTCATTTTTCATGAAAAAAATTTCACAAGCTTCAAATATGTAACTTTGCTCAGAGGCAAAAGTGTGCGAAATATGTTGACAAACTCTTTTGGGTCCATATGCACCATCGAATGTTGGGGAAGTACTGTAGTTCCCTCCGGGAGTTCCTATCCTTTAAAAAACTCTGTTCGTGATCCATATTGTGTCAAGACTTACCTTCAACTACAATATCTTTCATTGCTCTACGGAAGAAACTTAGTGGTAGAACATTAGCTAATCGATAAACCTCTTGTATGTATCCACATGCATAGGGTAAGGATTTCTGGTCGGCATAATGAATTCTCTATAACAATATCAAAAGGAGAGTTCAGATAAAATAATCATACTCTTTTTCCTATAACTTTATCGATTTCTTGTTGAAGCCGCAGTTGTTTTTCAGGATTTATCATGAGATAGTAAATACACATTCTGAGTAGGGTAACTGTCGTGTCTAAACCGGCACTCCAGATAGTCGAAGCAGAATATATCATCTGATGTTCATTGAAGTTTCCTCAATAGTAAAAGTTCGACAAAAGAGTCCTAGTGATGCATTAGTCTAACCTATAAAGCAAAGATTTATTTAAAGGCACATCATTAACTAATTTAAAACTCTTCGCTCTGGCAATAATATCGCTTTCTTTCTTGACGAGAGAATTTTGTCAGAGCAGGGTGTAAAATTAGCTCGGGGTGTGCCTTTAAGATTTATAATAATGATTATAACCAACCTTTGTCAATTCCATTATCGTCTCTTCTTTTCATTACTAATAAGAATGCTTCAACAAAGCTACCTGCATTTTGATCATCATAATGAAATGACTTTCTTGTTATGCCAATCGCCTAAAATCATTCATTCATGCATACATATTAATTACTTGTAGACTTACTTCATTCACGAAATTTGTGCTCTCATGGAGAATATCGTGCAATCTCCTCGCGTGATTTCCAAATATAAAGTCAAAGTTTCGAATGATCGGAAACATCTCAACATATTGCATATACGTTCCCGCCATCAGATGTGACTAAAGATCAATGACTATATCGATCGATATTCGGTAATCCTACCGCTTGTTGAATCTCACGGAATCGTGGAAGTAGTGGATCATCAAAATCAAGATGGACACCGAATGTTATGTTGCAAATTATATTTCCTACCGCACACTGGAAGATTTTTAAAAACCTATTTTATCTGTGTTTTTAAAAAAAGAAAAGAAGAGTTGATCTACATACTTTCTCTCTTCTTTCCCACATTCTCTCACTACTCTATCGCCTTTTTTTTTCATTTTCAGTCAGATACAACATAAACGAATTTAAAAATATTAAAAGTAATGGCAAAATATATAGGTAGATCCCGTTATCAAGGCACTCAAAATCCAGCGTGAGATCACTGCAATGGCAGTGATAATTCAAGACTAATTCAGCCCGATGGGCCTAATCTTTTCTTCGGGCATACTTTTCAGCATGATCTAGTCGTGGGAAAAATCAGAATTGTGTTTGAATCAGTTTCCAACTTGCTTTCTGTAACATTCTGTCATAATACTTTACAATGTAAATAATCAATATGAAAATCGTCTATTTTCGAAAATTCAGAAAATTAAATTTGAGTGAATACTTTCACGGCAAATGTCTGAAATATTGCAGTTTGTTGACTCAAATGCTGCGACAATGAGCAAATGACAATGACAATATGAAATTTCATGATGAGTAAACAGAGTAGAACTGAAATCCCGGCATTCGGCTCACTTTTGAAAAATCGATTTCCATGACCCCGGGGTCATGGCAAAAAATTTTTTTTTCGAAGATAAACGATTTTCATATTGATTATGTACACTGTAAAGTACTATGACAGAATGTTACAGAAAATAACTTGGAAAATGATTCAAACACAATTCTGATTTTTCGCACGCAATCAGAATGAAAATTTTCGAAAAAATGGTTGAAAGGAGAGATCAGCCATTGGGCATTGGCTGAATTTTATTCACATCATTAGAACTTCACAATAAGCCACATAAATGAAACATTTCAAACTTGAGAAATTTTGAAATTTTCGGACCATGACCCACGGGTCGTGAAAATCGAAATTTTCAAATTGATCCAAGGGCTTCTTGTGTCATTTTATTCATCATCCCCCACCTTCCCCCTCCTCCCCCTACCTTCCCCCGCATTCCCGAAGTTGGGGGAATGTGGGGGAAGTTGGGGGAAGGTGGGGGAAGGCGGGGGAATGGAGGGGAAGGTGGGGGAAGGTGGGAGTAGGCAAGGTAGGGTCACCTTCCCATCCATTCCCCCATCTTCCCCTCCATTCCCCCATCATCCCCCACCTTCCCCTACCTTCCCCCGCATTCCCGAAGTTGGGGGAATGTGGGGGAAGTTGGGGGAAGGTGGGGGAAGGCGGGGGAATGGAGGGGAAGGTGGGGGAAGGTGGGAGAAGGCAAGGTAGGGCCACCTTCCGATCCATTCCCCCATCTCCCCCTCCATTCCCCCATCATCCCCCACCTTCCCCCTCCTCCCCCTACCTTCCCCCGCATTCCCGAAGTTGGGGGAATGTGGGGGAAGTTGGGGGAAGGTGGGGGAAGGCGGGGGAATGGAGGGGAAGGTGGGGGAAGGTGGGAGTAGGCAAGGTAGGGTCACCTTCCCATCCATTCCCCCATCTTCCCCTCCATTCCCCCATCATCCCCCACCTTCCCCTACCTTCCCCCGCATTCCCGAAGTTGGGGGAATGTGGGGGAAGCTGGGGGAAGGTGGGGGAAGGCGGGGGAATGGAGGGGAAGGTGGGGGAAGATGGGAGAAGGCAAGGTAGGGCCACCTTCCGATCCATTCCCCCATCTTCCCCTCCATTCCCCCATCATCCCCCACCTTCCCCCTCCTCCCCCTACCTTCCCCCGCATTCCCGAAGTTGGGGGAATGTGGGGGAAGTTGGGGGAAGGTGGGGGAAGGCGGGGGAATGGAGGGGAAGGTGGGGGAAGGTGGGAGAAGGCAAGGTAGGGCCACCTTCCGATCCATTCCCCCGTCTTCCCCTCCATTCCCCCATCATCCCCCACCTTCCCCCTCCTCCCCCTACCTTCCCCCGCATTCCCGAAGTTGGGGAATCTGGGGGAAGTTGGGGGAAGGTGGGGGAAGGCGGGGGAATGGAGGGGAAGGTGGGGGAAGGTGGGAGTTGGCAAGGTAGGGTCACCTTCCCATCCATTCCCCCATCTTCCCCTCCATTCCCCCATCATCCCCCTCCTTCCCCTACCTTCCCCCGCATTCCCGAAGTTGGGGGAAGGTGGGGGAAGGCGGGGGAATGGAGGGGAAGGTGGGGGAAGGTGGGAGAAGGCAAGGTAGGGCCACCTTCCGATCCATTCCCCCATCTTCCCCTCCATTCCCCCATCATCCCCCACCTTCCCCCTCCTCCCCCTACCTTCCCCCGCATTCCCGAAGTTGGGGGAATGTGGGGGAAGTTGGGGGAAGGTGGGGGAAGGCGGGGGAATGGAGGGGAAGGTGGGGGAAGGTGGGAGAAGGCAAGGTAGGGCCACCTTCCGATCCATTCCGATGGGGGAATGGAGGGGAAGATGGGGGAATGGATGGGAAGGTGACCCTACCTTGCCTACTCCCACCTTCCCCACCTTCCCCTCCATTCCCCCGCCTTCCCCCACCTTCCCCCAACTTCCCCCAGATTCCCCAACTTCGGGAATGCGGGGGAAGGTAGGGGGAGGAGGGGGAAGGTGGGGGATGATGGGGGAATGGAGGGGAAGACGGGGGAATGGATCGGAAGGTGGCCCTACCTTGCCTTCTCCCACCTTCCCCCACCTTCCCCTCCATTCCCCCGCCTTCCCCCACCTTCCCCCAACTTCCCCCACATTCCCCCAACTTCGGGAATGCGGGAGAAGGTAGGGGGAGGAGGGGGAAGGTGGGGGATGATGGGGGAATGGAAGGGAAGATGGGGGAATGGATCGAAAGGTGGCCCTACCTTGCCTTCTCCCATCTTCCCCCACCTACCCCTCCATTCCCCCGCCTTCCCACACCTTCCCCCAGCTTCCCCCACATTCCCCCTACTTCGGGAATGCGGGGGAAGGTAGGGGAAGGTGGGGGATGATGGGGGAATGGAGGGGAAGATGGGGGAATGGATGGGAAGGTGACCCTACCTTGCCTACTCCCACCTTCCCCCACCTTCCCCTCCATTCCCCCGCCTTCCCCCACCTTCCCCCAACTTCCCCCAGATTCCCCCAACTTCGGGAATGCGGGGGAAGGTAGGGGAGGAGGGGGAAGGTGGGGGATGATGGGGGAATGGAGGGGGAGATGGGGGAATGGATCGGAAGGTGGCCCTACCTTGCCTTCTCCCACCTTCCCCCACCTTCCCCTCCATTCCCCCGCCTTCCCCCACCTTCCCCCAACTTCCCCCACATTCCCCCAACTTCGGGAATGCGGGGGAAGGTAGGGGAAGGTGGGGGATGATGGGGGAATGGAGGGGAAGATGGGGGAATGGATGGGAAGGTGACCCTACCTTGCCTACTCCCACCTTCCCCCACCTTCCCCTCCATTCCCCCGCCTTCCCCCACCTTCCCCCAACTTCCCCCAGATTCCCCAACTTCGGGAATGCGGGGGAAGGTAGGGGGAGGAGGGGGAAGGTGGGGGATGATGGGGGAATGGAGGGGAAGACGGGGGAATGGATCGGAAGGTGGCCCTACCTTGCCTTCTCCCACCTTCCCCCACCTTCCCCTCCATTCCCCCGCCTTCCCCCACCTTCCCCCAACTTCCCCCACATTCCCCCAACTTCGGGAATGCGGGGGAAGGTAGGGGGAGGAGGGGAAGGTGGGGGATGATGGGGAAATGGAGGGGAAGATGGGGGAATGGATCGGAAGGTGGCCCTACCTTGCCTTCTCCCACCTTCCCCCACCTTCCCCTCCATTCCCCCGCCTTCCCCCACCTTCCCCCAACTTCCCCCACATTCCCCCAACTTCAGGAATGCGGGGGAAGGTAGGAAGGTGGCCCTACCTTGCCTTCTCCCACCTTCCCCCACCTTCCCCTCCATTCCCCCGCCTTCCCCCACCTTCCCCCAACTTCCCCCACATTCCCCCAACTTCGGGAATGCGGGGGAAGGTAGGGGAAGGTGGGGGATGATGGGGGAATTTAGGGGAAGATGGGGGAATGGATGGGAAGGTGGCCCTACCTTGCCTTCTCCCACCTTCCCCCACATTCCCCTCCATTCCCCCGCCTTCCCCCACCTTCACCCAACTTCCCCCACATTCCCCCAACTTCGGGAATGCGGGGGAAGGTAGGGGAAGGTGGGGGATGATGGGGGAATTTAGGGGAAGATGGGGGAATGGATGGGAAGGTGGCCCTACCTTGCCTTCTCCCACCTTCCCCCACATTCCCCTCCATTCCCCCGCCTTCCCCCACCTTCACCCAACTTCCCCCACATTCCCCCAACTTCGGGAATGCGGGGGAAGGTAGGGGAAGGTGGGGGATGATGGGGGAATGGAGGGGAAGATGGGGGAATGGATGGGAAGGTGGCTCTACCTTACCTTCTCCCACCTTCCCCCACTTTCCCCTCCATTCCCCCGCGTTCCCCCAACTTCCCCCAGATTCCCCCAACTTCGGGAATGCGGGGGAAGGTAGGGGGAGGAGGGGGAAGGTGGGGGATGATGGGGGAATGGAGGGGAAGATGGGGGAATGGATCGGAAGGTGGCCCTACCTTGCCTTCTCCCATCTTCAACCACCTTCCCCTCCATTCCACCGCCTTCCCACACCTTCCCCCAGCTTCCCCCACATTCCCCCAACTTCGGGAATGCGGGGGAAGGTAGGGGAAGGTGGGGGATGATGGGGGAATGGAGGGGAAGATGGGGGAATGGATGGGAAGGTGACCCTACCTTGCCTACTCCCACCTTCCCCCACCTTCCCCTCCATTCCCCCGCCTTCCCCCACCTTCCCCCAACTTCCCCCAGATTCCCCCAACTTCGGGAATGCGGGGAAGGTAGGTGAAGGTGGGGGATGATGGGGGAATGGAGGGGAAGATGGGGGGAATGGATGGGAAGGTGACCCTACCTTGCCTACTCCCACCTTCCCCCACCTTCCCCTCCATTCCCCCGCCTTCCCCACCTTCCCCCAACTTCCCCCAGATTCCCCAACTTCGGGAATGCGGGGGAAGGTAGGGGGAGGAGGGGGAAGGTGGGGGATGATGGGGGAATGGAGGGGAAGATGGGGGAATGGATCGGAAGGTGGCCCTACCTTGCCTTCTCCCACCTTCCCCCACCTTCCCCTCCATTCCCCCGCCTTCCCCCACCTTCCCCCAACTTCCCCCACATTCCCCCAACTTCGGGAATGCAGGGGAAGGTAGGGGAAGGTGGGGGATGATGGGGGAATGGAGGGGAAGATGGGGGAATGGATGGGAAGGTGACCCTACCTTGCCTACTCCCACCTTCCCCCACCTTCCCCTCCATTCCCCCGCCTTCCCCCATCTTCCCCCAACTTCCCCCAGATTCCCCCAACTTCGGGAATGCGGGGGAAGGTAGGGGAAGGTGGGGGATGATGGGGGAATGGAGGGGAAGATGGGGGAATGGATCGGAAGGTGGACCTACCTTGCCTTCTCCCACCTTCCCCCACCTTCCCCTCCATTCCCCCGCCTTCCCCACCTTCCCCCAACTTCCCCCACATTACCCCAACTTCGGGAATGCGGGGGAAGGTAGGAAGGTGGCCCTACCTTGCCTTCTCCCACCTTCCCCCACCTTCCCCTCCATTCCCCCGCCTTCCCCCACCTTCCCCCAACTTCCCCCAAATTCCCCCAACTTCGGGAATGCGAGGGGAAGGTAGGGGAAGGTGGGGGATGATGGGGGAATAGAGGGGAAGATGGGGGAATGGATGGGAAGGTGACCCTACCTTGCCTACTCCCACCTTCCCCCACCTTCCCCCAACTTCCCCCAGATTCCCCCAACTTCGGGAATGCGGGGGAAGGTAGGGGGTGGAGGGGGAAGGTGGGGGATGATGGGGGAATGGAGGGGAAGATGGGGGAATGGATGGGAAGGTGACCCTACCTTGCCTACTCCCACCTTCCCCACCTTCCCCTCCATTCCCCCGCCTTCCCCCACCTTCCCCCAACTTCCCCCAGATTCCCCAACTTCGGGAATGCGGGGGAAGGTAGGGGGAGGAGGGGGAAGGTGGGGGATGATGGGGGAATGGAGGGGAAGACGGGGGAATGGATCGGAAGGTGGCCCTACCTTGCCTACTCCCACCTTCCCCCACCTTCCCCCAACTTCCCCCACATTCCCCCAACTTCGGGAATGCGGGGGAAGGTAGGGGGAGGAGGGGGAAGGTGGGGGATGATGGGGGAATGGAGGGGAAGATGGGGGAATGGATCGAAAGGTGGCCCTACCTTGCCTTCTCCCATCTTCCCCCACCTTCCCCTCCATTCCACCGCCTTCCCACACCTTCCCCCAGCTTCCCCCACATTCCCCCAACTTCGGGAATGCGGGGGAAGGTAGGGGAAGGTGGGGGATGATGGGGGAATGGAGGGGAAGATGGGGGAATGGATGGGAAGGTGACCCTACCTTGCCTACTCCCACCTTCCCCCACCTTCCCCTCCATTCCCCCGCCTTCCCCCACCTTCCCCCAACTTCCCCCAGATTCCCCCAACTTCGGGAATGCGGGGGAAGGTAGGGGGAGGAGGGGGAAGGTGGGGGATGATGGGGGAATGGAGGGGGAGATGGGGGAATGGATCGGAAGGTGGCCCTACCTTGCCTTCTCCCACCTTCCCCCACCTTCCCCTCCATTCCCCCGCCTTCCCCCACCTTCCCCCAACTTCCCCCACATTCCCCCAACTTCGGGAATGCGGGGGAAGGTAGGGGAAGGTGGGGGATGATGGGGGAATGGAGGGGAAGATGGGGGAATGGATGGGAAGGTGACCCTACCTTGCCTACTCCCACCTTCCCCCACCTTCCCCTCCATTCCCCCGCCTTCCCCCACCTTCCCCCACCTTCCCCCAACTTCCCCCAGATTCCCCAACTTCGGGAATGCGGGGGAAGGTAGGGGGAGGAGGGGGAAGGTGGGGGATGATGGGGGAATGGAGGGGAAGACGGGGGAATGGATCGGAAGGTGGCCCTACCTTGCCTTCTCCCACCTTCCCCCACCTTCCCCTCCATTCCCCCGCCTTCCCCCACCTTCCCCCAACTTCCCCCACATTCCCCCAACTTCGGGAATGCGGGGGAAGGTAGGGGGAGGAGGGGGAAGGTGGGGGATGATGGGGGAATGGAGGGGAAGATGGGGGAATGGATCGAAAGGTGGCCCTACCTTGCCTTCTCCCATCTTCCCCCACCTTCCCCTCCATTCCCCCGCCTTCCCACACCTTCCCCCAGCTTCCCCCACATTCCCCCAACTTCGGGAATGCGGGGGAAGGTAGGGGAAGGTGGGGGATGATGGGGGAATGGAGGGGAAGATGGGGGAATGGATGGGAAGGTGACCCTACCTTGCCTACTCCCACCTTCCCCCACCTTCCCCTCCATTCCCCCGCCTTCCCCCACCTTCCCCCAACTTCCCCCAGATTCCCCCAACTTCGGGAATGCGGGGGAAGGTAGGGGGAGGAGGGGGAAGGTGGGGGATGATGGGGGAATGGAGGGGGAGATGGGGGAATGGATCGGAAGGTGGCCCTACCTTGCCTTCTCCCACCTTCCCCCACCTTCCCCTCCATTCCCCCGCCTTCCCCCACCTTCCCCCAACTTCCCCCACATTCCCCCAACTTCGGGAATGCGGGGGAAGGTAGGGGAAGGTGGGGGATGATGGGGGAATGGAGGGGAAGATGGGGGAATGGATGGGAAGGTGACCCTACCTTGCCTACTCCCACCTTCCCCCACCTTCCCCTCCATTCCCCCGCCTTCCCCCACCTTCCCCCAACTTCCCCCAGATTCCCCAACTTCGGGAATGCGGGGGAAGGTAGGGGGAGGAGGGGGAAGGTGGGGGATGATGGGGGAATGGAGGGGGAGATGGGGGAATGGATCGGAAGGTGGCCCTACCTTGCCTTCTCCCACCTTCCCCCACCTTCCCCTCCATTCCCCCGCCTTCCCCCACCTTCCCCCAACTTCCCCCACATTCCCCCAACTTCGGGAATGCGGGGGAAGGTAGGGGAAGGTGGGGGATGATGGGGGAATGGAGGGGAAGATGGGGGAATGGATGGGAAGGTGACCCTACCTTGCCTACTCCCACCTTCCCCCACCTTCCCCTCCATTCCCCCGCCTTCCCCCACCTTCCCCCACCTTCCCCCAACTTCCCCCAGATTCCCCAACTTCGGGAATGCGGGGGAAGGTAGGGGGAGGAGGGGGAAGGTGGGGGATGATGGGGGAATGGAGGGGAAGACGGGGGAATGGATCGGAAGGTGGCCCTACCTTGCCTTCTCCCACCTTCCCCCACCTTCCCCTCCATTCCCCCGCCTTCCCCCACCTTCCCCCAACTTCCCCCACATTCCCCCAACTTCGGGAATGCGGGGGAAGGTAGGGGGAGGAGGGGGAAGGTGGGGGATGATGGGGGAATGGAGGGGAAGATGGGGGAATGGATCGAAAGGTGGCCCTACCTTGCCTTCTCCCATCTTCCCCCACCTTCCCCTCCATTCCCCCGCCTTCCCACACCTTCCCCCAGCTTCCCCCACATTCCCCCAACTTCGGGAATGCGGGGGAAGGTAGGGGAAGGTGGGGGATGATGGGGGAATGGAGGGGAAGATGGGGGAATGGATGGGAAGGTGACCCTACCTTGCCTACTCCCACCTTCCCCCACCTTCCCCTCCATTCCCCCGCCTTCCCCCACCTTCCCCCAACTTCCCCCAGATTCCCCCAACTTCGGGAATGCGGGGGAAGGTAGGGGGAGGAGGGGGAAGGTGGGGGATGATGGGGGAATGGAGGGGGAGATGGGGGAATGGATCGGAAGGTGGCCCTACCTTGCCTTCTCCCACCTTCCCCCACCTTCCCCTCCATTCCCCCGCCTTCCCCCACCTTCCCCCAACTTCCCCCACATTCCCCCAACTTCGGGAATGCGGGGGAAGGTAGGGGAAGGTGGGGGATGATGGGGGAATGGAGGGGAAGATGGGGGAATGGATGGGAAGGTGACCCTACCTTGCCTACTCCCACCTTCCCCCACCTTCCCCTCCATTCCCCCGCCTTCCCCCACCTTCCCCCAACTTCCCCCAGATTCCCCAACTTCGGGAATGCGGGGGAAGGTAGGGGGAGGAGGGGGAAGGTGGGGGATGATGGGGGAATGGAGGGGAAGACGGGGGAATGGATCGGAAGGTGGCCCTACCTTGCCTTCTCCCACCTTCCCCCACCTTCCCCTCCATTCCCCCGCCTTCCCCCACCTTCCCCCAACTTCCCCCACATTCCCCCAACTTCGGGAATACGGGGGAAGGTAGGGGGAGGAGGGGGAAGGTGGGGGATGATGGGGGAATGGAGGGGAAGATGGGGGAATGGATCGGAAGGTGGCCCTACCTTGCCTTCTCCCACCTTCCCCCACCTTCCCCTCCATTCCCCCGCCTTCCCCCACCTTCCCCCAACTTCCCCCACATTCCCCCAACTTCGGGAATGCGGGGGAAGGTAGGGGAAGGTGGGGGATGATGGGGGAATGGAGGGGAAGATGGGGGAATGGATGGGAAGGTGACCCTACCTTGCCTACTCCCACCTTCCCCCACCTTCCCCTCCATTCCCCCGCCTTCCCCCACCTTCCCCCACCTTCCCCCAACTTCCCCCAGATTCCCCAACTTCGGGAATGCGGGGGAAGGTAGGGGGAGGAGGGGGAAGGTGGGGGATGATGGGGGAATGGAGGGGAAGACGGGGGAATGGATCGGAAGGTGGCCCTACCTTGCCTTCTCCCACCTTCCCCCACCTTCCCCTCCATTCCCCCGCCTTCCCCCACCTTCCCCCAACTTCCCCCACATTCCCCCAACTTCGGGAATGCGGGGGAAGGTAGGGGGAGGAGGGGGAAGGTGGGGGATGATGGGGGAATGGAGGGGAAGATGGGGGAATGGATCGAAAGGTGGCCCTACCTTGCCTTCTCCCATCTTCCCCCACCTTCCCCTCCATTCCCCCGCCTTCCCACACCTTCCCCCAGCTTCCCCCACATTCCCCCAACTTCGGGAATGCGGGGGAAGGTAGGGGAAGGTGGGGGATGATGGGGGAATGGAGGGGAAGATGGGGGAATGGATGGGAAGGTGACCCTACCTTGCCTACTCCCACCTTCCCCCACCTTCCCCTCCATTCCCCCGCCTTCCCCCACCTTCCCCCAACTTCCCCCAGATTCCCCCAACTTCGGGAATGCGGGGGAAGGTAGGGGGAGGAGGGGGAAGGTGGGGGATGATGGGGGAATGGAGGGGGAGATGGGGGAATGGATCGGAAGGTGGCCCTACCTTGCCTTCTCCCACCTTCCCCCACCTTCCCCTCCATTCCCCCGCCTTCCCCCACCTTCCCCCAACTTCCCCCACATTCCCCCAACTTCGGGAATGCGGGGGAAGGTAGGGGAAGGTGGGGGATGATGGGGGAATGGAGGGGAAGATGGGGGAATGGATGGGAAGGTGACCCTACCTTGCCTACTCCCACCTTCCCCCACCTTCCCCTCCATTCCCCCGCCTTCCCCCACCTTCCCCCAACTTCCCCCAGATTCCCCAACTTCGGGAATGCGGGGGAAGGTAGGGGGAGGAGGGGGAAGGTGGGGGATGATGGGGGAATGGAGGGGGAGATGGGGGAATGGATCGGAAGGTGGCCCTACCTTGCCTTCTCCCACCTTCCCCCACCTTCCCCTCCATTCCCCCGCCTTCCCCCACCTTCCCCCAACTTCCCCCACATTCCCCCAACTTCGGGAATGCGGGGGAAGGTAGGGGAAGGTGGGGGATGATGGGGGAATGGAGGGGAAGATGGGGGAATGGATGGGAAGGTGACCCTACCTTGCCTACTCCCACCTTCCCCCACCTTCCCCTCCATTCCCCCGCCTTCCCCCACCTTCCCCCACCTTCCCCCAACTTCCCCCAGATTCCCCAACTTCGGGAATGCGGGGGAAGGTAGGGGGAGGAGGGGGAAGGTGGGGGATGATGGGGGAATGGAGGGGAAGACGGGGGAATGGATCGGAAGGTGGCCCTACCTTGCCTTCTCCCACCTTCCCCCACCTTCCCCTCCATTCCCCCGCCTTCCCCCACCTTCCCCCAACTTCCCCCACATTCCCCCAACTTCGGGAATGCGGGGGAAGGTAGGGGGAGGAGGGGGAAGGTGGGGGATGATGGGGGAATGGAGGGGAAGATGGGGGAATGGATCGAAAGGTGGCCCTACCTTGCCTTCTCCCATCTTCCCCCACCTTCCCCTCCATTCCCCCGCCTTCCCACACCTTCCCCCAGCTTCCCCCACATTCCCCCAACTTCGGGAATGCGGGGGAAGGTAGGGGAAGGTGGGGGATGATGGGGGAATGGAGGGGAAGATGGGGGAATGGATGGGAAGGTGACCCTACCTTGCCTACTCCCACCTTCCCCCACCTTCCCCTCCATTCCCCCGCCTTCCCCCACCTTCCCCCAACTTCCCCCAGATTCCCCCAACTTCGGGAATGCGGGGGAAGGTAGGGGGAGGAGGGGGAAGGTGGGGGATGATGGGGGAATGGAGGGGGAGATGGGGGAATGGATCGGAAGGTGGCCCTACCTTGCCTTCTCCCACCTTCCCCCACCTTCCCCTCCATTCCCCCGCCTTCCCCCACCTTCCCCCAACTTCCCCCACATTCCCCCAACTTCGGGAATGCGGGGGAAGGTAGGGGAAGGTGGGGGATGATGGGGGAATGGAGGGGAAGATGGGGGAATGGATGGGAAGGTGACCCTACCTTGCCTACTCCCACCTTCCCCCACCTTCCCCTCCATTCCCCCGCCTTCCCCCACCTTCCCCCAACTTCCCCCAGATTCCCCAACTTCGGGAATGCGGGGGAAGGTAGGGGGAGGAGGGGGAAGGTGGGGGATGATGGGGGAATGGAGGGGAAGACGGGGGAATGGATCGGAAGGTGGCCCTACCTTGCCTTCTCCCACCTTCCCCCACCTTCCCCTCCATTCCCCCGCCTTCCCCCACCTTCCCCCAACTTCCCCCACATTCCCCCAACTTCGGGAATACGGGGGAAGGTAGGGGGAGGAGGGGGAAGGTGGGGGATGATGGGGGAATGGAGGGGAAGATGGGGGAATGGATCGGAAGGTGGCCCTACCTTGCCTTCTCCCACCTTCCCCCACCTTCCCCTCCATTCCCCCGCCTTCCCCCACCTTCCCCCAACTTCCCCCACATTCCCCCAACTTCGGGAATGCGGGGGAAGGTAGGAAGGTGGCCCTACCTTGCCTTCTCCCACCTTCCCCCACCTTCCCCTCCATTCCCCCGCCTTCCCCCACCTTCCCCCAACTTCCCCCACATTCCCCCAACTTCGGGAATGCGGGGGAAGGTAGGGGAAGGTGGGGGATGATGGGGGAATTTAGGGGAAGATGGGGGAATGGATGGGAAGGTGGCCCTACCTTGCCTTCTCCCACCTTCCCCCACCTTCCCCTCCATTCCCCCGCCTTCCCCCACCTTCCCCCAACTTCCCCCACATTCCCCCAACTTCGGGAATGCGGGGGAAGGTAGGGGAAGGTGGGGGATGATGGGGGAATGGAGGGGAAGATGGGGGAATGGATGGGAAGGTGGCTCTACCTTACCTTCTCCCACCTTCCCCCACTTTCCCCTCCATTCCCCCGCGTTCCCCCAACTTCCCCCACATTCCCCCAACTTCGGGAATGCGGGGGAAGGTAGGGGGAGGAGGGGGAAGGTGGGGGATGATGGGGGAATGG